>LZPO01055578.1:56277-68888 GCA_001675575.1 Neotoma lepida | reverse complement strand
TTTCTAGAACTGGGCCTGCCAGGGCAGGAGCACCTGTCTACACTTTGACATTGCAGTTTGCCTATTAAAAATGCTTAATGGTCTCCATCTCTGTGGATGCCAACTAGAGACCCATCTCCATGTGCTCAGTATTACCAGAATACAGGAATGAAATCTTGATGCATATTTAAATTTTCAGTAAGTTATTAAGTTTTTAAATAAGATTTTAAAAAGTCATTTGTTATAAATATACTCATATCATTAAATTTATAGGCACACTAAAAGGAATAAAATCATTTAAAGAATTCATTATTAAATATTGATAAATCATAGCATTCCAGAGAAACTGCAACACACGCTGACAGTCATTATTTGATTAGTTCTTATAGACACTGGAAAGCATCATGACCTTGGAATAATTGAATTATTGTACTGTTTCCTGCCAGTTCTGCTTCCTTCTGGATTCATCTATGGCTCAAAAAGATCAGACATTTTTATCTTCTTAAAATTAGTGTGCTAACCACCACCCAAACAAACAGAAAGCAACCTTCCTTACCATTATTGGAGTAGTTAGGGTTCCAGCCCTCACCCCAGATGGTCCCAAACTTCTCTATACATCAGATCCCCTGTAGGGCTGCTAAGCTCTGTGCTCAGGCTTCACCACACACAAGTAAATCAGAATTTGGGTTTGGAACAAGGTGCCCTTAATCTTCAGGCTTTGAAGCCAGTTTATTGCGGTGGTTTCCTCAATGAGACACGACATGAAAATTAGCAGTGGTCACCCCTTTCTACAGTAAGGGGCTTAAGTACCAGTTGTACCAATCAAACGGAGTCTTCTTTTGAGCTGACTAGTATCAGACAGCTAAACAGAAACGCTTTTGAGTGTGAAGTCATTATATAACATTAAAGTAATTATGGTTGTATAGTGTCCTGGTTTTATAAAGGGACATGGACGTATTTAGAGATGAATGATGTGCCAAAAGAGGTACTAAGATTCTATAACAAAGAAAGGAAAAAGATAAATTGGCGATATTTGAAGTGTGATCTTTAATCGATTTAAATATAAATTCCTTATATAAATTATTTGAAATATTGGGGTTAAAATGACACAGCAGAGTGACCTGGATAAAAGACAGAAAAGGTTGACTGTATTCTACAGGGTTTCCTCACTCATAAATCATAGAAAGAAACTTACTGTGGAACAAATGACATGGGTATTAATTTAATTCATATTTTCTGCATACTTGAGATTTTTAAATGAACTTTTATTAAGCAAAATTACTTGTATTCTCCTCCATTACCACAGAGCCAACCATTGCAGACAGAAAAATTGTGAATTCATGTTGTTGCTCAGGGGCATAATGTTTAGGCTGTGATGATTGTATCTGTGTGGACTTCACCTTGTCATCTGTAAATAATTCGGTACAATAATTTGATGAACATTTACATCTTATTGGTTATGATAAGTAGTCTGGATATAAAGTGTATAGGAAGTTGGGTATAGATGCAACTGCCCTTCATTTTATATAAAGGTCCATATTGGGCTGCTATGTGAGATGGTCACACATACACACACACACACACACACACACACACACACACACACACGGAAAAGAAATACATAAGCATCTTCAGTATCTACAGGTTCTTATATCTGGGGATCCTGGAACCATTCCCGACTTGGTGCTGTATAGTGAAAATCAGCCTTTCTGCTCCAGAACTATGAATTATTATTGTTTGTGCTCGGGCCATCACCAAATAAGAATACTAGAATTTTACTTCAACAGACATGCATCTGGCTGTTTCTGAGCCACTTCTATGTGTTAAATGAGTGCATCCCCAAAGCTTAAGTAGAACATTACAGGGTGTAAAGATTTACCATTTAATATTTTATGTTTGATATAGAGATTTAAATTTTCTCCTCCTTTTGTGATAATTGAAGAAATCTTCCATTAACATTGTAAAATGTAATAGAAATAACCAAGTCTGAAAACTCTCCATTCCCCTCCTTCCTCAGTGCCGAGCCTGAGGTCCTGTTTGTGGCTGTTGCTTGTTCCCACCTAGAATTCCCCATTTCCTTGCGTGAGCTAGTCCCCACTTGGCTTTGCCTTGATAAAGTTATCCACACAGATACCCTGAAGAAGAATAGAAAAGTTTNTTTCAGAAGACTTGTTCATGTTCTTTTCTAGTAGCTTCATGTAGAGACAGGGGGTGTTTGCTTTGTTATGTTTGTAGAGAAAAGGCTCAGGTAGCCTAAGCTGGCCTGGGATCCCCTGTGTAGCTAAGGATGACCCTGCACTGATCCTGGCTCCATCCTGAGTACACCAGCGTGCCTGCCTGGTTTTGCTTTTATCAAAAGCAATCTGTAGCATCTTTGTATTTCCCGATTTCAGATACTCCTATTTCTTTCTTTATTTCAAGACATTTTGTTTGACCATGTGTGTATTCCCATGAATGCAGGATCCCACAGGAAACAGAAAGGGGTGTCAGATCCCCTGGAGCTGGATTTGCAGGTGATAGTGAGCCTCCTGACATGGGTGCCAGAAACCAAACTAGGGTCCTCAACAAGAGCAGCCAGCCCTCATAGTGACTGAGCCATCTCACCAGCTCCTGATATTCTCATTTCTATATTTGATAGTATTTTTTTCCCAAAGAAATAAAGTCTGTCCATGAAAAATTATTTGAGAGTGACCAAGTGCTTGGCTGTATTTCTCTATAAGTTAATAACTTTTTACATC
This sequence comes from Neotoma lepida, assembly GCA_001675575.1. NCBI lineage: Eukaryota > Metazoa > Chordata > Mammalia > Rodentia > Cricetidae > Neotoma > Neotoma lepida. The sequence continues at coordinate 66,171 of LZPO01055578.1, read as the reverse complement.
ACCATGAATCCCTTACCTTTGTGTGGAGATGATCTGGTTTTGTAGCCACCTGGCCTCAAACTTGTGATCCTCCTGCCCCGGCTTCCCAAGTGCTAAGGTTATAGTTATGCACTGCCATACCCAGCTCCTTAATTTTTTCTTAAACTTTCCCAAAATGAATCCAAGGCCTATGGCCATTTCAGAGTACCTGGCTGTTAAACTTTGTATCTGGTCCATTCATTTCCCATTTTATAATTCTTCTTGTTTTTGCTGGCTTTCCTTTTATAGTTACAAAGCATGTGTTCTTCTGTCAGGTAAAACACCTGTGTGTTAATTTCTGCACAGACTACAAATAGCTAATAAACACTCGTTTTGCCATGGTTATGTATGGAAACCTCCATTCCTTCTTTTTCCCTTGGAATTGTTTTAATGGTTTCATGTTCTAGGATAAAATTCAGGAATGTAAAGTGTTTATCATGAGGCATCTCTTTGGTGTTACATAGAACCAAAGTACTTTTCGAGTTTGTCATTGTAGAAATCAGTGTATCAGTGGGCAGAAAAAAAGTTTGATTTGGCCACAAACTGAGACACAGACAGGCAAGCTTTTAGAGTGAACTTCAGGGCGAGCAGTTTGAAGTAAACTAGAAGGCACTTCATCAATGGTTTTCTATTTCCCAGAGCTTTTCATATAACAATTTCTAGATGAGCAAAATTTCAGGGCTATCATGAATATTTAAAAGCTGATATAAATATTCATTAGCACTTAGACATAGTCAAGAAAACCAGACTAGAAATAATTTCATGAAACGTGGGCTTTAACCCTTTCTCTCAAGTCTGTACTTCATTAAAAATCCAGCCTTGAAAGGGTATTATATGGGGCTGGAGAGGTGGCTCAGAGGTTAAGAGCACTGACTGTTCTTCCAGAGGTCCTGAGTTCAATTCTTAGCAACCACATGGTGGCTCACAACCATCTGTAATAAGATCCAGCACCCTCTTCTGTATACATAATAAATAAATCTTTTAAAAAAAAAAAAGAAAGGGTATTATATGTACACAGTAACTTTTAGTTGAGTCAGCAAACTCATATGTATCTTTAATATTCTTAAAATATCAGCCTGCTCCTTTCCATGTACCAGGGAACATTTCTGTGTTCCATGTTTCTGTCACCCTATTTGGAACTTTCACTCCAAAAGTATTTCTAGGAGATCTGCTTCCCTCTGTTCCTGGTTGTCTGCTGTAAGGATACATCATACATACCACAAAGTACTAAATAGGAGGAATCCTTTTGGTACCAGGCCTAGGTCCTCTTTCAAAACTTGTCCTGGAACTTTGCTTCTGAGCATAGGAGGCCTCTGAGACATTTCTGCACTTGTAGAAAGCAGACTCCTCCTGTGTCTGAGGTTGATTCAGGAGTGAGAGCCTCGGGGTCCATCGGGAAGATTGGTGCTCTGTTCCTCAGTTAATGGGCCTGAGCTGGAAGGAACTGTTAGATACTGCCGTCTCCTAAACCCCATAGCAACTTGGAAGACGGGGAGAACAGCAAGAAGAACCCAGCCCAAGGTTCCAGCATACTGGGCTGTGAAAAACTAGTTACAGTGTTGTATATGCCAAAACTCTCCCCTGAGCTCTGGGCTCCTGTTTCCATGGTGATTTACACAGTACAGACCTCCCTCGCCTCATACAGTCTCACAGCATGACATGTGGCTTAACAAAGCAGAGCCATTTTAATGACTCCAGATTCTTTAGTGAAGACTTTCTCTAAGCAAATGTTCTATGTGTGTGTGTTATCTATTTGGAGGTGGATATTGCAGAAAAGATAAAATAATCTATGTTATATCCCATCTTTGACTAGGAACTTCATGAGGTAAATAACATGTCAGTTTTTCATTATTATCCTTAACCTGCTAATATTTTTCATAGATAAAACTTTGTTTTTTTTATTAATCTTTTTAAAAAAAAATTAGAGCATTCAGATGAAATTTGACAGGCAGGAAGGACCATGATTCCAGTAATCTTCCATTCTTAGGTGCAGAAGGAGATTCCGTTGTACCTTCAAGAATGTTCAGGCTCTATTTTTAGGTGCAAGCTTTCTTGGAAGATGCTAACTGNTGTTTAAAAATGCCCATGAAAACATGTTTGTGATGTCTTTTGAGTAATATGTTGTTCAGAATGCTGTTAAAAGTAACACTCACATGCCATTCGTCATTGAAATGTTTTGATTTCTTATCCTGACTAAATAAAATCACAGCCCCGCCAACTATGTCATTCTAGATTACAGTACTAGTAATGAGATGGTTCACCTTGCACTTTATGCCTCTGGTTTCTCTGAATTGGAATAGTACCTTCTTCCATTCCACATAAGCTATGCTGGAAAGTAAGATTGCATAAGTAATATGTAATTGATAGCTACAACCCTACCATTCTAAAATCAGGAAAATTTTTGTCAATTAATTAGGAAACTGGTGTTCTAATTATCTGGTGCATTGTGACCACGAGTACATGCATTTGTGTGTGTCTGTATATGCTTTGTAAATTAATAAATGTTCAAAGAAACACAGTGAATAATAGCAGAACTATTTTTGAAAGCCACTTAACTTTGTTGTAATGAATCAGAAGGCATTTCAGCCTTTTGTCTTAACAGACACTTCCTGATGGGCTGCACAGAAAAAGAAAAATGGCTGAGGAGCTTGTGAATAGTACAAAGGTTGATTTATAGTTCATATTAAATAGATCTTTTTACAAGTTATCACAACTCTACCTGGCATATTTGCTTAGAGATGGGCTACAAAACCCCTTTTCCCTCTACACTCAGTTACGTAGCTCTCCTGTTTAGACTCTGCTAGTGTGGCAATGTGGTATTGTAGTACTCCAGTCGTCTTACTAGTACCCTTTGCTGTCTGTACTCTGGCTCCTAGGGCACTGAATTGAAAAATAGAAGAAACATTCAGGGGTTAAGACTCCAAGGGCACATAGATAATACTGCTTTTAGGGTAATATTGTTGGATTTGCTTTTCTATTTTTAAAGATACTAATTGTGTTAGGGTTTTTGTGTGTATGTCTGTGTGTGTGTTTTCGTTTTTTAGTATGACCAGTGTAGAATCACTAAACTCATTTGTATTTTCTCTCAATTTGTTTAGGTTTTATTTTTAATGTATGTATATCGATGGGCATATGAGTATTTGTGTGTGCTAGTACATGTGCAAGGGTGTGTGTGTGTGTGTGTGTGTGTGTGTGTGTGTGTGTGTGTAGGCCAGGACACAGTCTTGTCTATCATCCTCAGGAATGCTACCTCCTTCAAGGCAGTCTTTCATTGGCCTGGTGATCACCAATTGATAAACTGGCAGGCTGGGGAGCCCCAGGGACCCTCCTGTCTCTACCTCCCCAATGCTGCAATTACAAGTGCATGCTGCCACTCTGACATTTTATGTGCCTTAGGGGATAGACCAGGCCATCAAGCTTGCAAAGCAAGCACTTTCCCAACTGACTATTTCCCCAGTCCACGATTGATTTCAATTTTTTTTTTCTTTCCTCAGTACTGGGACTTGAACCTATGACTTTGTGCATGCTGGGCAATTGCTTGCCCAATGAGCTACATCCCAGCCCTGTATCTTTCTCATGAAGAAAGGTTTAACTACTTNTCTCATGGTTTCTGAGATAATATTCCATTGGCTAAAAGGACAGAGTAGCCCAGGTACAAATTTTAAGGTGTGACTCTCTTTTTCTAGGTAATAGCTCTGTATAGTTGGAGGTTTGGCTCTCTTATGTGTTTTCTAAGGATACCATATACAAACTTTGAGTGTTTTGGGTTTCTGTGAAGAAACTTTTTCATCTGAGACATTGCATACCACTTGGTATTTCTACCCCAACTTCTTGTTGTATTGGCATTGTAGGCTTTAACTAAAACTAGTACTGAGGATACAGCTCAGTGGTAAAGCACTTGACTAGCATCTGTAGGGCCCTAGGTTCAGTCTTTGTAACACACTAACACACTAACACACACACACACACACACACAGGAGTAGGAAAGGTCCTTAAAGTCTGTTTCTTTTAAAGATTGGCATGTGTTTCTGGTTTAGGTGGAGGGGGGCAGTGGTGTGGGACAGTGACAGTCTCTCTGGCAACTTTGTTGCTTCTTCCCTTTGCCTGCCCAGTATTCTCTGCCTGAGTGAATGCCCCTTGTGGGCCTGTGGTTGTTCTGTTTCCCTGTGACTCTTCTACCCGGCATACTCTCTATGTGCTAACAAAGCCTTAACAGACTCCTTCAGGAACTGCTATATAACATGTGCAGAACTCTAGAAACTCCTAGTAGAAAATTTACAAATGAAGTAGGTTACTTCAGTGTTACCTCCCCAGCAGTGACTCANATAATGTTTTACCATCTACCAGAGAGGCCACACACAACTGAAATCTTACATTAAAATTCCAGATTTGAGAATTCAGAGCTGTCACAGATTTCTACCACCTAGAAATGTACTGTCAAATGATGGATCAGAACTCGGGCTGTTAGAAGCCCCTGTGAAGAATGTCAGCATCTCTTCCCACAGGCTAGGAAACAGAACTTCAGCTCAAATCTGACATCAAGTTAAAGGCTCAGAATGCACTAGGATTCCCCAGTTCTCTCTTGCACCTCATATGCACCTGACCAGCTCGACTAGTGTTGCCTGAAAATTTTACTCTGCTTTGCATAGATCAGCTTTATTGAGTACATAAATGAAGGTATAGCATGGTGCTCTGAGTCATTACCCAGTAGCTGCCATTGCTACTCAGTTTGTCCAACAGATACTTACTGAGCACTCACTGAGTACAAGGTACTACCTGCCCAAGGCACTGGGGAACAGTAGCACAGATGAGACAAAAGTCTGCCTCCTTGAACTTACATACTTTAATAGACAGAGACAGTAAGAGTATTCCTAACAGTGCAGCACATAATAGATCCCTAGGAAAGAAGGAAGAAATCCTAGTAAAGACATTGAAATCCTTAGAGTTGTATTTTGAGCTGAGAATGTGACTCAGAATTAGCTAAAATGTTTGAAAGTGGAGCAGCATTTGTGTGTTAGCTCCANAAAGGTTAAATCTGAAAAAAGAGATCAAATGGCGATAACCCAAACATGGAGAAATGTATGTTTTANGTCTGAGAGAAAAGAGGATATCTGAGTGGTGTGCAAAAGTCAGCATGAGCTAGATTACCTAAATACAGCATAAAAAACGGGTTAGACTGCAGAAGCCAAGGAGTTGATTTGGGTGATGGTGATTGTCATGTAAGTTCAAGGTAGCAAATGGCACTATAGAAATAAAACAAGCTATGGGAGAGAGTATGCTTAGAAGAAACAGTTATCAGGTTAGANCTGTATATGTTCCTCTGGGAAAAACTAGAGGGACAAAGAAACAGATAGGTAAGATGTTAGTGCCTCTGTGACTTGTGNCTCCATACTTTGTAGCCTTCCTTTGACTGTAACCAACACAAACTATAACGTAAGCCCATCTTACGTTTTGTTTCAAACATTTCAGATCTATATCCCCTCCCCACCCCAATATTTGGCCCTCATTCTTAGTTTACCTCTAAATGTATTTGGAGGAAGCTGTGAGAGATGGGTTTTCCAAGGGGAAACAAAATACATTTTTCAGATTTTGACATAATACAATACATAAGTTAACTTGGGACTTGTAACCAGAACAAACAACATTTATGAAACTGAACAAAGTATAGTAATAAACTGAGTGTGGGGAACACAGTCACGTAGATAAAGTTAAAATAACTGTGTTACTAAGGTGAACCTTCTAGTAACCTATGGATTATAGGATGCTATTACAAATATCTGTACCTTTTAACAAGTTCTTCTGTAATGTCATTAAATTCAGCTATAAACTTATTTTCTTACAGATGTGCCAAATACTGGTGTAAGCAAACCTAGAGTTTCTGACACTGTCCATCCCAACAACTATCTCATCAGGACCGAGCAGGAACAAGGGACACTCTACTCACCAGAACAGACATCTCTCCATGAAAGTGAGGGTCTGTTGTGTTCTATTTTAAACACTAGATTTTCTTTTCGTATTTTCATTTTGAAAGTGAGCCTCAGAAGTGTATAATAAGGGTGTTACCACTGTTTCATTCTTGCAGGATCGTTGGGAAACTCAAGAAGTTCAACACAAATGAATTCTTATTCTGACAGTGGGTACCAGGAAGCAGGGAGTTTCCACAACAACCAAACAGTGAACAAGGCAGACAGTAGACAGCATCCATTCACAGGACCAACAAGTAACCATGTGGTGAGGAATTCGAGAGCTGAAGGACAAACACTGGTTCAGGTAAGTCAGACATCTAGCAATACCCTCTCAGTTATGGAACTGTTACAGGCAAAGCTAACGTGTGTAATTGAAAGAATGAAAAACTGCACTCAGATCACTGCATACTGTTTGAGTTACAGTATTGAAGATATTTTAAGCATAAAGCCCGAAATTGTGTTTATTTGAATTAATTTACTTTTACTTATCAATTTTTGTACNTTCCTAGATGCAGTAGAGTAATTCTTCTGGAAACAAGAAATTTGATATGAGCAGTCCAGAGGGAGTGTGAGGATGGCATGGAATGACATAGTTCCTGGGGGTCTCCTAATCCTTAGCAATTCTAGCACTGAAATGTGCTGTAGAAAGTCCCAGAGGACAGAAAACCGTTCTCCACCTCCATGAGATGGGATCTAGTCTATTCTCAGCAAAAGTGCTCACCTTCACTAAAATTGTTCACTGAAAGTGTATTTCTTTTTCAGGATCCATGTGCTTATAGAGCCATTGTGTGGAGGCATATCCACTCTGTTAAGTTAGGACTCCGTCAATAGGCAAAAATACAGTATTGCATGCATGTTTTTGAACACTCCTTTGCTTCCTCGTTACTACTTAATTCACATCGTCCCACCAGACTATGTAAAGATTTANAGCCATAGTAGCCAATGAGACTAGCGCTCCAAGTACCACCCACCAGTCTATGTAANGATTAAAAGCCATTGTAGCCAATGAGGCTAGCACTCTGTCGAAGTACCATAGAAATCCTTTAGTTGCTGAAAAGTAGCAATGTGACAAGTTGGGTGGCTACTGTATTCCTCATAATGCAGCCNGGGAAACACTGCAGAACACACTACAGAGGGCCAGCTTCCCAGTACTACAGGAAAGTGCTGTGATACAGTTGTGGGCATTTTTGCTCATCAGTTTAGGAAAAGTTAAGTGTTTGACTTTNAAGCTTAAAGGTAGCTCCTACCCTTGTAGCCAGCTACTGAAGGCTGTGCTCCCGGCCTGCATATTATCCATGCATGTACTTGTTGGCTGGTAGAGGTGTGTGGTGAAGTTTGAGGCACTCTACACTGGGCATCTCTAGATGTTCATCTGCATTGGAGGGTCTCCACACCAGCTGCACTCTAGTCTTGTGTATAACCTTAGCTACAATTTTACCCTTAGACATGATTATGTCATTTTCAAAAAGTGAAAGCTTGTATTAAGTTGATTTTGTCCCTAATGGTGAAACACTGTATTACAAGTAGATCTCGGTGACTTAATTTGCATGTAGTCTGGATAGCATATTATCTAGCCATCTAAGCTGGATGTTATTTCATTTGTCAGTGCGTTGTTGACACTGTACACCCAAGCACACATCTGACCCCTCCAACTGTACACTAACTTTTTAAGCCCTGTCCTATTGCCTTGTTTAGTTACCATATTCTTCCCTCCCCACACCCCCTTAGCACCACCACTACTATCCCGGAGTGTTGAAGCTAAACCTACCTGAGGTGTTTCAGCAGCCGGCTTGCTTGTGACATTTGAGACTGCANAAAGTCCTGCTTCTTTCCTCACCATCACAACTAAAAGTGGGGAGAGGTAGATGGTAGCTGCACTTCAGAAATAACTGAGCAGGGTCTGTCATCCAGAGCCCTGACGCCTGTTTTCATCCCTCAACCTGCCTGCTTTTTCCCTCATGACCACACCCTTCAGCCACTTCTCCTGTCTAATTTCTTCATTGTTGCATAGCATCAAGAAGGTTGCCTGATACCCATTGTGTGTAGAAGTCTACAGATTCATAGCAGACTATTGTATGATAGAAATGTTTATTTTCCATTCTGGTCTGTTCCAGCTTGCTAAGACCAAGAAAGCCAACAAAGGCCTAGAGCATTCTTTCTCCTGGGACAGATTCTTGGGTACCTCACTGGCATCTCTTTAAATCCACCAGCTAGACTAAAGCTAAGGGCTCATATATCAGACAAGGTCAAAAGAAAAGAGAGCTAAGGATTTGGCTAGGACACCTGTCTGGCCAGGCTCTTCCTTGAACTAAATTATCAGGGGAGAGCGGGACTCAGGCACTATCCAAGCATTCATGTGTTAGACANTGGAAAAAACACGTCCCACAAGTTAACAGAGCCAACCCATAAAGACCAGCTGTCCATAAATACTCCTCAGCTACATTTAGGCTGAGAGATGAAATAAATATGTTTTTTTGTTTTCTACAAAATGCCTTGCCTTGGCCACAGTTTGCCTTTCAGGGAATGATACAAGCACATGGCCCCAGGGCCCTTCATGTTCACAAGTCNTTTGTAGCACTTGGAGTTAAAGCATTTCATGTGTCAGAAAATGCAGAGGCAACAAGTAAAAAAACGTAAAGACCAAAAAAGAGGTATTAAATGTCTTCAGATTTCCTCTGCTGACTAGTTTTAGTATTCAAATTACATCTCCAAAAAAGGCAGAAGGAAAAGCTAAGATCTTACGCTAAAGCTCAATGCAGAGAAGAAGCTCAGCTGCCTGAAATCGTGGGTCACATTCTGTGTGAGCTATGTGCGTTTTTATTTCTGTAATGACAATGGACACAAAACCCTGGATAAACCCGTTCTCTTTTCTCCCCCTCTCATCAGCCATCAGTAGCCAATCGGGCCATGCGAAGAGTTAGTTCAGTTCCATCTAGAGCACAGTCTCCTTCTTATGTCACCAGCACAGGCGTGTCTCCTTCAAGGGGGTCACTGAGAACTTCTCTGGGTAGTGGATTTGGCTCTCCGTCAGTGACCGACTCCCGNCCTCTGAACCCCAGTGCTTACTCCTCCACCACGCTCCCTGCTCAGCGGGCCGCCTCTCCATACTCACAGAGACCCGCCTCCCCAACAGCTGTGCGCCGGGTTGGGTCTGTCACCTCCCGACAGACCTCCAATCCTAACGGACCAGCCCCTCAATACCAGACCACCACCAGGGTGGGGTCCCCACTGANCCTGACAGATGCCCAGACTCGAGTAGCTTCCCCATCCCAAGGCCAAGTGGGGTCGTCATCCCCCAAACGCTCGGGGATGACTGCCGTACCACAGCATCTGGGACCTTCATTGCAAAGGACTGTTCATGACATGGACCAATTCGGACAGCAGCAGTATGACATTTATGAGAGGATGGTTCCGCCACGGCCAGACAGCCTGACAGGTGAGGATGGGTGATGGCTTTGTACAAAGCCCAGGGTGTGAGTCCTCCCGTGCTCACACGGAAATGATGATCAATGGGGAAAGCCTGAGAGTTTGATCTGAAAAGTTATACTGTAAGCTTTAGTTCTTTTATGTATGAAACTATATAATATATACACAGAACTCTTTTGTGAGGCATCTAATTTTTCCCCTCAAAATATTATGATATATAAAGTGTGATTATGTGCATGTGTATATGTGTATGTATGTGTGTGTGCACATGCGTGTGTGCATGTATGCGTGCATGTGTGTTCACACACACACTGAATTTTTAAAAGATTGATTAGACCCCTAAGCTCTTTCTTAGTATTATATTCCAATGAAGGGTTGGTTTTGAACATCTAGGCTTACCTCCATGTACCCTCATGATATATTAATATATCACAATATAATGATATATTAAAATGTGGGATCAGAATACCTGTTTGATTTTTTT
>LZPO01055578.1:35679-53359 GCA_001675575.1 Neotoma lepida | reverse complement strand
AGCATAATATAGAATGTACTGATTTAATTTAAAAAAACAAAATATTTAAGTATGAAATCTCCTTTCTGTCAAGAGCCCCATGTGTAAACATTGCAATCTGAATCAAAATATTTTAAATCATCTGTTAGATAATACCTTTTCATTTTCCTTTATACTAGAAAGATGGTGAATGAGAGTGCTATCTGAGTTACGTTAGAACAAGTTTGGGTTTTATTTTGTTTTGCTTTTTAAGAAAGGAAAACATAGTGATTACAAATAGTAAAACAGTATTTCATAGTATTACTGGTTTGCTGATAATATTCAGATATTAGTACCATTAACTGTCCAGTATTTTCCAATAAAAACCATACATAAATTAACAAATATATTTCAAATGGTTCTTACGCAGCAGCCTTTACTGATAAGCATATTATATAAATAGTGTCTCAGGCTTTGGGCTACAGCAGTGTGAAGCACAGTAGGCTCTGCCTGCTGGTGAGAAGGAGCATGTCTGTGGGCAGCAGAAGAGGGGTCAGACTGCTGCTAGCATAGCTGTGACTCCTTCATGCCAGATACAGCAAGAGATGTGTCAGCCTGTTTTGTCTGCACAAATATAGAGTATACTTACACAAATTTTAAGCTGATGATGGTGTCACCGTGTGCTACCGTCTCGTGGGAACACCGATGAACAGTCCATCACTGACCAAAAATATCATTTATGTGGCNGCGCCTGACGCTATGATCTTTAAATGGTAATCATAGCAGAAGGCAGTCTCTATTTGGTCACTGTCATAAAGTAACCCATAGTTGGAGAGTGAGTTTTAGCAAATCAAACTTAAAAAATTTTTATGAGGAAATTAATTTCTCTCTTGCTACCAAGAAAGTTTCTTTTTAAAAAACACAGTTTCCAGAGTCCCTTTCATACCAGGCCTTCCTTACTGTAGAACAGCAGTTATCAACCTGTGGGTCTCTTTGGGGTCACATATCAGATATTTACATTACAATTTGTAGCAGTAGCAAAGTTACAATTATGGAGTAGCAACAATAATGTTATGGTTGGGTGTCACCGTATTAAAGGGTCACAGCATTAGGAAGGTTGAGAACCACTGCCATGAAACTCCAGTAGTTTTCATCTTCAGATTAACACTTGTCCTGTTGATTGGGACTTGAATGGAGGTGTATGATTTCAACCTCACCATGATTTTCTCAGTTTTGATGATGCCATGTTCCTACCTCTAGGCTTACGGAGTTCCTATGCCAGCCAGCACAGTCAGCTTGGGCAAGAACTTCGTTCAGCTGTGTCTCCTGACTTGCATATCACTCCTATATATGAAGGGAGGACCTACTACAGTCCAGTGTACCGCAGCCCAAACCATGGAACTGTGGAACTCCAAGGATCGCAGACAGCATTGTACCGCACAGGCTCAGGTGTGCCCTGGTCCGCTGCCCTCCTGATCGCCCTGGCCCAACAGGAGAGGGGTTTTACTGAGATTGGGGTCTCCATTAGAAGAAGATCGTGTTGCCAGTTTAGTTGTCAGATAAACAGATGTGACAGCAAATCNATGAACAGTAAACCAGAAGTTCATTTAGCACGTACTTAGGGTAATATATTTTTACCATGGTGTAATCTAATCAATGAAGGTAGTGATTGTGCTGTTAATTTAGGGATAAATTTGGAGAGCTGTAAATATGATTCCGTCGGGTTAGATGCATATCAGATAGAGAAAGGCAACCATTTGCTGAAATACTTCTTTGTGATTTTTGTTGCCTGAACCAGGTGTTGAAATGATCCACATAAAGTGACTTGATGGCTGATTTAGTCAGCCTGGAGGTGAAGCTGATTTGGCTTCACTCTTTTCTCAGGGTGGGGTTTGCTCTGAATACTCACCTCTGTGTTGTGCAAAGATACCCGCTGTGAGAGACTCAGACCTGGACAGAATGCAGTCGAAATGTGTATAAACAGGTTACCGAGCCTCACACCCTTGCACCGCAATTCTTACCCTTTTTCTTACCACAGGTTCTGCTAAGCCGGAAGCTATAGCCTTTCTGGTGTGCATTGCCAGAAGGTGCCACGGGGCTGATTTTAAGAAGTCTCAAAGGCAGCTTCTAATATCCAAAAAAAATCCAAATCTTAGAGAATATGCCCATGGAAGTCCAGCTAGGGTGATGGTCCCTCATTGGCACACCTCAGGGAGACTCCTCCCAGATCACTAGCAAAAACAAAACTACATTGCTTCTTTACCAGAAATGGAAAGTTTGGTCTCCTGAAGAACTTTCCTTCTGGTAGATGTTAGTGAGGAAATAGTTGCTTGTNCTTAGGTTCTGTAAGGAGGAATTCCTTTAAGAGACTGAGAAAAGGTGAACAACCTTTCTAATTGTAGAAAGACTCGAGGACCACAATGGGGGAGACACCTGCTTTGAGTCTTAGGGGAGAAGTGTTCAGTGCAGCAGACAGTTGCTTTGTGCATAATATCACGTAAGAATTTCTGGGAGTAGCTGTAGCATTAAAATCCATCTTTCTTGTGACATAGATTTTCTTTTCCAGTATTGCCAGGACCCATAGGTATAGAAGTAAAGTAGGATGTTTAAAAATTTGATGGTTTATTTATAAATTTCAGTAAAGACCTTGTTTTTAATCACTAAATTAAAATTGACATGGTACCATTCATTTCTGAGATTAATTTCATGTAGTTTTAAATTCCTAAATCTTAATATAACCAAGCCTATAAGCAGACTCATGGCTTCACTGGCTCTTTTCTAGGGACTTCTTTTAATGCCAGCAAGCTAAGTTTATGAAATCTAAAAATAAACAGTTGATGTAATTGCCAAATGTTTAATCGTATTTAAAAGTTAAAAAAAAAAAATGTATGTTTGAGAAGTCCACCTCTGTGAAGAACATACTAATCTTTCTTAAAATGTTGGCTTTGTAGTAGGTGTTGGAAATCTACAAAGGACATCCAGCCAACGAAGCACCCTTACATACCAAAGAAATAACTACGCTCTAAACACAGCAGCTACCTATGCGGAGCCCTACAGGCCAATACAGTACCGAGTCCAAGAGTGCAATTACAACAGGCTGCAGCACACAGGGCCAGCTGATGATGGTGCCACAAGATCCCCATCAATAGACAGCATTCAGAAGGACCCCAGGCAAGTACCAGAGGGACTCTGCAGGACACTCCCTATCACACTAACCGCTTCCACTGTTCTGTCTTTTAACCTGGCAAGTCTGTGGTAGTATCAGAAACTCCTTATCTCTATTACTCCACCTGTGTAGGTCACTGAGGCTGACTTCATGTTTTTAAGCGGGTTTGCCTCTTCCCATACTTTAATTATAACTTAGAGAACACACAGACCTATGGGATTATTTGTAGCATTCATCATATAGGTACTTTACTCAGGTAACTACCTGGGAGGGCCTGACAAAAGACTGTGAAGGGCCATCCTCCCCGCTTTGCCTACCTGAAAGTTCATATATTAATTGTAAATTAGAAAAGATGTATCCATTTCCTATTGTATTAGTCAGTGCTAGGTAGAGCTTTTATGAATGAGGTCCTTTATGAAGCATTGTGTCATTTAGGAGAAGATAGCATACAAGAAATTCTCATCTCACAAGCAAGACACGTTTGAGAGATAATGGGCATATGTTCTTGTTTTATTTTGTTTGGCCACTTATATGACATTTTCCATGGTAAATATGATTGAGTCTGAAAAATTGGCCTCCTCTTTAGTGAAAGCCATTTAAAACATTCAGAAAATATGTTTCAAAACTAAAGAATTTTCATTTCTGAAAGAATGGAATCATTACTAANTTTTAAGTAACTTTGGCATTATTTTAAGCTGTATATTATTAGCAAGATTTCATTCACTCTTCGCCCACAGTTGTTTCACTGGGAAGTTGTTATAATTATCTGTTTGAATTTAACAACCTACCAACTTATTCTACTGACTATGAACTAAAATTAGTGAGGTTCTGGTCACTAAATAGAATAAGGAAAGGTGCTTTGGGTGGATGGGAAGCCACTGATTTATTGAAGCCACTTTATGAGTGTGCTTTTATGCCTAACATTCTTTTGGGCTTAGGCATACATTTTGTTTTTGCAGTCCTAGTTTGCCACTTTGGGCTATCATAAGGATTTTTCAAAAAGAACTATATAATTGTCAGAAATATTCTTGTATTATTCCATTTTCTAAAAATCTTCAGAATGACAAAATTCTATGGTCCCCAACACATACAAAATTTCCCAATGGTGTTCTGAATTCAAGATAATTTGATACCCTAGCTGTACCTGCAAGATAATAATAGCTGCCTATAAGAGCATTGAGGTGTGATTAGAATTTCAAGTTGAAGATGTACCCCTGAAGACTTTAGCTTTGACCTCTAATATGAATTGATTCACTATAAACAAGAATTTCATGTATGGTAATGTACTTTTGCTATTCGTGTTATGGTAATTTCATAGTCTAATGCATAAACTATTACAGCGAGCTTTGATTATGTGCAACTTCACTGATAAGCCGTTCATAAGATGAGCAGACAGTCATCCTGTAGTAACAGGTAGGTTTATTGTAGCTGACCTTGGAATCCAGATGANGAAGACTGAATATCCAAGTGAGAATTGCAAGCTCACGACAGCTGCTGTTCCTCAGTTGTGAAAATAACAATTTGAATGTTTTTACTCACCTCAAACTCTACTGTTTTTACTTCATAATTAGCCTGATGGATTCTCCGTGAGGCTGGAAGTTACTAATGTTTACTATATAAAAGGAAATCTATAAGGATTTTGTTTTTTAGGTTTTGTTTTGTTTTGTTGTTTGATGGTTTTGTTTGGGGTTTTTTTTGGTCTTCTGAGGCAGACTCTTGCCATNTAGCTCAGGCTGGCTACCTGATTTTCCTACCTCAGTGTTGTCTCTTCATGCCAGGATTACAGACACCCACCACTTGTCCCAGCTGTGACTTTAAAAAAAAAAGGATCTTAGCTTGGAAACAAACATTATTATTTATACAAATGGTTTTTTCTGCCCAGACCCGTGTGGGAACATCTCCTGTGGAAAGTGTGCTCCTTCAATACAGGCCTTCAGCTTGGCAGCTGGCCCTTTCTCTGCCCTCTGACCTTCAGGTCATTGTCATATGCATTTGAATATATGCAAATTCAAAAGGCAAAATTCAGTGTTGGCAGTGTCAAAAGCATCTGNTGGTAACTTAGTTATCTGCCACAAGAAACTTGCTGCTGTGGCAGGAGATTATCTAATCCAGGTTCCCTTGTTCACAAGAGCCAGCAGATAATCGGAAATCACGGGAGACAGGGAACAGGAGCAACCCATAATATACATACAGCATTGTTATTACTGAAAATGGTGACTTTGAAAGAAATGAAGAGAAATAAAAGCAAATCTTTTNAAATATTTACCTTCACCACTATGGTCTTCCTATAAACCCAGGTCTCCACCTTGCCTCACTCCATCAGCTTGAAGANTTTGGTTTGAGTTCTTTCAGCCTCAGTTTCTCGCCAGTGTTTTTGTCTCACATTTCAGGATATTTTTTGCTACATATAAAATTCAAGATTTACAAGTGTGATTTTTTTTTTCTTTCAGTACTTTAAAAGGTGTTATTCATTGTCTTCAGACATCTGTTGTTTTTTGGTGAGACATAAGAAATTATTTGTATTTTTCTCATTATGTAATGCGCTTCCTCAGCTCCCTTTGTTGATCTCTTCAGCTTTCAGCATTTCACTGTGATGAGCTGAAGTGTGGGTCTCTGCATTTGACCTGATTGGGGCTCACTGAAATTCTTTGAATAAAGATTGATGGTTTTGCTAAAATGAGAAGAAAATCAGCTTTTATTTCTTTAAATTCTTTTCTGCACTAAACTTACTCTTTTCCTTCTGGGATTCTAGTCACACGTATTAAAGCCACGTGATCATGAGTTAGTAAGCTCCCTCAGCCACATAGCTTCTAGGAGTCTGTCTAGTGTAGCCTGTTTTTTACTGTGGTCTCATATCTGTTTGGCCTAAGCATTGATTGGTGTTTTATTTTTAATTTCAAATACTTGTGCCTTTTTTTTTTAAGTCATCCCAGTTCTTTGTGTGTAGTTCCCATGTCTCTGGTAAGAGTCCTCATCTACTCATTCATTCTGTAATTGTCTTTGTGTTTGTGTGGTGTGGTCTGGCTTTTGTGACAGAGTCTCCCTGGAACTTGCAGAGTCCTGTATCCACTGGGATCACAGGGCTCCACCAATACGCCCAGCTCCTCTTTTCTTTTTTTTTTTTTTTTTTTAAGTCTTTGAACACAACTGGAGTTGTTTCAAGTTCTTCCTCTAAAAAGTCCAGGATCAGGGCTGCCTCTGGTTCTGTTGCTCCTGTTCCCTGTCTCCCGTGATTTCTGATTATCTGCTGGNTCTTGTGAACAAGGGAGCCTGGATTAGATAATCTCCTGCTACAGCAGCAAGTTTCTTGTGGCAGATAACTAAGTTACCAGCAGATGCTTTTGACACTGCCAACACTCAATTTTGCCTTTTGAAAAATCTATTTCAGATGTGTTTTAGCCCTAGAATATTGACCTTATTCTGTGGTATGGTCCTGGCTACTCAAACATGGCCTCTGAGGGCTTATTCAGTGGTACTCACATTTGTAATCCAACAANTCTGGAGTCCAGTAGCACCTACTGTGTGTTCAACTCTGTCATACAGNAGTCACTGCCCCCGCCAGTCCTATTTGAGTGCCCTGCACCTGCACAGCCCTCAGCTCACTAGGACCCTGTCTATGCCTTCTCGCTTCTTTAGCACCAACAAATTCCAGTCCGTTCCTATCCAGTCCTCACCACTACTCCTAACCCAGTGCAACAACTCTTTTAGTCTCAATCGTTTACACTGTGGTGCAGAAGATGCCCATAAGGAGAAAGCCAGGTACATGTGGGATTCCTTGGATGTTNGCCTCTCTCTCAAAGATTTCGTTCTTTCGTTACCTANCCAGGGCCTATAAACAGTTCCCNCACACACTTACCTCAGTTTTATAGTAGTTTATGGGACATCAAAGTACAGAACCATAGCTAAAAAAGAGAAGTCTAGGCCTAGGTTGTAATTAAGCAAATCCTTGCAGTGATGCCATCCAGTTAGCATGGAAACTGGTAGCAGTTTTCCCAGGGTAGATTCCTGCTGTGCTTAAGTCAAGGATGATGTTGATGCCAACCATTGCCCTATTCCTGCTGGAAGCTGCTCTTCTGCTCTCTGGTCCTCCTAGCACCCAGGTATGTCAGGAAATCCTAACCATCACTGTACCACTTAAAGAGGGGAAAATATATGTTTGCAATAAATGTGAGCTATCAGAAAGGATTGGGCCACACTCCTGGCACTCAGTCAATTACAACACTGCCTTACATAATAGACTTTACATGGTTAATNAGAAATGGTTAACACAGTTAAATGTAGAAAAAGGAGACTACTACAGAGATTGTCCCTCCTCGGAAATCCTCGTTTTTCAGAGGTGAATGTTAATGACTATCCACCACCATGCTTGGCCATTAGAGCCATTCCCGTAAACAGTCAGAGAACAGTTTTATTCTTCTTACTTACAGATGAGGGAACTTCACCCTAAATAATCAGCTGATATCCAGATAACAGTGATTGGAGACCCTAAGGGTTTGGCCAAAGCAATAAAACTCCAATTCTTTGTTTTTTTGTTTTTTTTTTTTTTTTTCTTTCTGTCTGTGTGTGGGGGCGGGGGTGTGCATACCCATGTGTATGTATGTCTGTGTATGCGTGGGTGCATGGAGGTGTTGAGAATCCTCTTCAGTGGCTTTTACCTTGCTCAGGGAGGCAGGCTCTCACACAGCTCGCTGTGGGGATCCCATCTCCACCTTCTGAGGCTGGAGTGCAAGCAGATTGGCATAGCTACCCAGCATTACATGGGTTCTGGAGAATTTTTAGATAATCTGGCTGCCAGACAAAGACTGAATCCGAGAAGAGTGGTTTTTGAAGCAGAGGGGAAGTCCAGGAGTCTTGAGATGGTTTAGGAAAGATAGAAAGGTTGGCTAGCTGAGCCCACTAACAGATTGGGTGATGAGGGAAAGACTTAAATTACAGGCATCTATGTTTTGAGCAACTATATAGATAGTCTTCTGATTCCAGCACATTCTCTAATTGTTATCTCCCATAGAAATGTGGCCATGCTGCATTTCACTGCTTCAAAACTTGTGTTTACTTTCTATTTTCCGTAGGGAGAAACACATAGACTGTTGGGGTTTCACTAACCTCCACTAACCCCAATTCCATGTCTGTATCCCATGGTATTTAGTAGTCCTTGCCTCAGGGGAGCAATAAAGGCAAATGGCAGGGNTAGATGCAAGAAAACTGAATGGTAACTTGTGCCATTGCTCTGAAGGGGAGCCTTGTGAGCTTGGCACACACNGGCCNGTGTCTAAAGGCCGTGTCTTAATGAGCATTTGTATCTTCAGCAGCCATGGTGATTCCTATAATTCAATAGGGATGCACCAAATGTTCATTTGCATAAGTGGTATGTGTATGTATGCACAGGTATGTAATGGCCCTTTGAAGAGAACTGAAAAATTAATACCTGGAGCCTTCCCTGTCCAAGTGACACTTGGGGATCTATAAACTAGCAAGTAGGGAAGCTGAGGCAGGAGGACTTGCCTTGAGCTTAAAGCCAGCCTGAGCTAGAGTGTAAGACCCTGTTGAGGAGGAGGAGGAGGAGGAGGAGGAACGATTTAAAATATTCCCATTGTTCTAGAAAGTTTCTTCTTATAATTTCCAGTGAATTGCCACACCACCTCTTGCTCTGTAGACAGTTACTACTCAGGTTTATGTTGGCACTGATTCGCTTTGCTTGCTCGTTTCAGTGGCATCTTGTATCATGTACTGTGGTATCTGACTTTTTTGCTTTAAAACAAAAGGTCAGTGCACACTGCTGAGTATACCAGTCAACTCCTTTTTATTGTCAAGTATTATTCCATTATACAACTACCTCACAGTTAATTTATGCCCCTTTGGTGGACAACTGGGCTACCTCCAAATAGGCTGCCACAAATGATGTTTATCTGCATTGATGTACAAAAAAACAACTTACCAATAGAAGTCTCAATTGGTTATTAATATGAAAAGTAATTTTTATTAACTTACTCAGTGTAAATNCATTATTTTCTTTTTCATGAGAATTTTTNAATTTATTTTTATGTGCATTGGTGTTATGCCTGCATGTATGTCTGTATGAGGGCATCAGTTCCTCTGGAACTGGAGTTGCAGACAGTTGTGAGCTGCCACATGGATGCTGGGAATTGAACCCAGGCTCTCTGGAAGAGCAGCTGGTGCTTTTAACCACTGAGCCATCTCTCCAGCCCGAGTTTATTATTTTCATTAAAGTTTAATGGCATCCCTTAGTGGGAGTCTACATATTTGTTGTTCTGTGAACCATTTTCTACAAAAAGCTGTCCTCCGTGTAAAATAGACATGTTGCAAAGATTCTAAATAGTAGGCCTGTCAGATGACATCAGAAAAATGTTGACAGTGAGATGCTACCTGAAAACAAAGTATAAAAAAATCTGTAGTAAGTGTAAATGTGCACTCATTTTTATAGAACAACAAAAAAAATGTATTTTATGGTGGAGATGTGCAGGTGTCACTCTGCTAGTCACTGTGTAACCAGCTCCCTGGACTCTCATATGTATACATCATATGGCTCAGGGGTGAGAGAGAGATCACACTTGGGATAGTGTCTGACACAGAATGTGTTCCTGATTCTTGACATACTAACGACTTAATAATAATACAGTTTCTGGAAAATAGAAAGGCCAGGGAGTGTCAGAAATGGTTTTCCCTGGATAGAACATTCCTGACAAGTTACTTTTTTCTTTTTTGTACTCTGTGTTTCTGTCGTGTAATCAAGAGCAGCTATGAATATTTAAGTTTCTGAACAATCACTGTGATTTCCCACCTTATCTGTGATTAGCAGCTGGTAGCTGCTCTGTCCTTTCCCATCAGGCCTTCATTTCCTTGGGCATGACATNTCACTTAGCTAAATTGCAGTTGTTTACCTATGTGTTGCATCTGCTANGTTCTTAGATGGGTATAAAGGCATAAAACTAAAATCCAGAGGAGGAACACTGAAGTGGAAAAGCTGTCCATATTGAGAACTCCCTTTGTTTGCTTTGCTCTGTCTGTGTGCCATGATTTCTTTGGGATCTTAAGCATTTGGGCCTCTGTATACATGATCGGGAGAAATCATTTCCAAACAGATGCNTTAGGAGTTTTGTAACTTCTGATTCCTGCCTCTGCTGAACTTTTCCCTCCTATCAGAAATGGATTGTCCCTCTTGGAGTTTCCTTTCTGAAGCTATGTCTCTTCCATGTAGGGAGTTTGCCTGGCGTGACCCTGAGCTGCCAGAAGTCATCCACATGCTGCAACACCAGTTCCCATCCGTCCAGGCAAACGCCGCAGCCTACCTACAGCACCTGTGCTTCGGGGATAACAAAGTGAAGATGGAGGTACTAGACCCAGAGCCCACCATGATATGGGCACACTGACACTTCCACTAAGCGGCTGCTTACTTTCTATTTAAAAATAACTGGGGGCTTGGGGGCCTAGAAAGATGGCTCAGCAGGTAAGAGCACAGGCTGCTCATCCAGAGCACCCAGATTTGATTCTGAACACCCACATGGCAGCTCACAGCCATCTATACCAGTTAGCCAGGACCCAATGCCCTCTTCTGGNTTTTGTGGGTACTGCACACACATGTTGCACATACATACATGAAGACAAAACACCCATACACGTAAAGTAATAACAAAGTTGTTTTAAAAATAAAAGTAATTACAAAATGACTAGGGTTTNACGGTATTGTCAGTGGCACAGTATGTGCTTACAAGACCCTAAGTTCAATCCTTAGCACCACCAAAAGTATTNAAAAATAAAATTTCCTTTTGAAGTGATTCCAGATACCCTTTTACATCTTGACTGTGCATTTCATTGCCTCTCAGGCAAACCTGGGATGAGTGTACTGCCTGGAGTGCTTTCAGCCTGTCAAAGCTCATCCACTTAGNATATTTATTAAACATGAAGCAAAAATCACTTTAATCTGAGCTTTAGAAATATTTTCAAAGAATCTATTAGATAAAAATTACTGCACTCACTGAACTAGGGAGATAATCTATCTCACNAGGTTCTGGTCAAGACAAGTATTTTGGTGTTTATNGAAACAGTGAGTTACTGGTTATTGGCTAGCATTCTGGAGCATGCAGATTTTTTAACATTTCAAGCCTTATCCTCCTGCAATGGCATGTATTACCTGCTCAATATGGAAAACAACAGAATAGCCTCAGACCTAAAAGTGGACCTGAATAATAAAATAAAATACTAANGAATTCCAAGTGGAAAAGATTGTGAGTAGAGTAGCCTGGAGAACCAGGTCTGGAACTGGATTCCTGTATTGCCTCTGAGTGTCTGCGTGCTGCATGTGTGTATTTACTCCACACATTCATAGAGTGAAAGTGTCAGGCCTGGCATGGATGCAGACACCTGGTATGTGACTGTGGCCTCGGTGCAGGTGCCAGTCCCCCAGACCTGCCTTCTCTTTAAGCCTTGGGCACAGGGAAGGAGCGCCACCTGAGAGAGCAGCCTTCAAATTCTCAGCAGGTGTGTCCCGTGATTTCACCACACAGACTTGTGCAGCCATCAGTTTATTGCGCATCCCCCAGGCCTGGTACCTAATTTTTTTTATTCCAGGTATACAAGCTAGGGGGAATCAAGCATCTGGTTGACCTTTTGGACCACAGAGTTTTGGAAGTTCAGAAGAATGCTTGTGGTGCCCTCCGAAANCTTGTGTTTGGCAAGTCTACAGATGAAAATAAAATAGCAATGAAGAATGTCGGTGGGATCCCTGCCTTGCTGCGACTGTTGAGAAAATCCATTGATGCAGAAGTAAGGGAGCTTGTCACAGGTGGGTAGAGAATGTGATCTTGTCTAGAGGGAATGCTAGAAGCATTCCAGACAAATGTGCCCTTGCAGGGTAGCATTGAAAAGCTAGTGGAAACAGTGTGGTGATAGACGATGCACTGGGCAGGTGCATGGACTAGCTGTTGCTCACAGCGATGCAGGAGGCCATGCACGCAGAAGACTTTTGCAGTATTCTATCAGTAGCAGCTAATGTGCGTATCAGTACATAGGAATGCACACGTGTTCTCCCTTATTTAACTAGCTGGATGTTTCATGGCATGGTCCTGACATCCCTAATGTGTGGTTCTTTTGTTCTTCTCTCATAATTTCTCCTGGAAGAAATAAGGCCTTGCTGGACTTTCATTGCTATGTTTTTCCTTATATGAAATTGTTATATTGTCTTTCCTGAGCCGACCTCAAAGGATTTATAAGATTTAATGCTAAACAGGAAGAAAAGTACATGAAAATTCAGTGATTTCCTTTTTCTGTTTTCTATTACTTAAAAGTAAGTCAAACTGATCTGAAATAAAGGCAGTCTGCTCTTCAGAAGGACTCTTGTCCTTTTGCCTGGGGCACATTGACCCAAGTGCTCACTTAGATGTTTCATCACTCCTGGATGTTGGACTTTTCTATTTGTTTAAAACACAGGTTTTCTAAATATGGGCCCTGGCCTTGAAGAGAGGAATGTGAGTGTATATTTCAGACAGTTATATCCCATGGGATCTTTCAATATAAAACTACAAACATCTTCTGATATTTCTTCTAGAACCCTCTGCCAGAAACCTTTTTGACTTTTAAGAAACTTTTTTTTCAACCATATGTATATGGTAGAGGAAATCAAGACTCACTTTATAACATATACTGTAGCCATCAATAATTTTAAGTGGTTGCTTATAAGATGGTCCTTTCAAAATATTGGAAAGGGAATGACCAATATGAAAACATATCATTCAGATCTTGTATGTAGAGGACTTAAGAAACATACTTTCCAGTTCCCAAAAGCTATTGCTCTCAGCTTGATTTCTGGGTAAACATTGCCTGGTTCATAGGAAACTACCAAGTCATACTATGAATCTGGAGAACTTGCTTGCTTGTGTGTGTGTATATGGGCATGATATGTGTACACATATGTTAAAGCCAAGACCTAAGAAGAGAGTAAAGTTAGTTGTTCCATTTCTCGGTCATAACATTTGGTAGTACTAGACTTACTTGATGTTTCAGAAGAAATGTAAGATAAGCAAACCGTGTGTCATCTAGCAGGAAGCCTCAGGAGATCCTTAAATCCTTCTTTCATTAACANTTCTCCAAGTCAAATTCTTACATGTTCTTACAAGTTCTTTAAAACCGCAGAATCACAGGGGTGTTGAAAGGGGTCTCAGATTTTTCTTGTCTGATGAGCAAGACATGAATCTCTGTACCACTTCTACACTCAGCCCCACTGTGTGTGTGCATTGGCCAGGACAGGAAACTTGTACAACTTCCAGGCACAAGCTTGAGCATCATCAAGCTTGTCCCAAAAGCAACAGTACATTTGTTGTGATTGAGAAAGCAAGGGACACAAACCCTGGGGAGCTCATAAGAACAACCCTAAAGACCAAGTCTGCCCTACACCCAGCCTCCTGTACCCTCCTAACCCGGAACCATTGGTCTGAACTACCTTTACTCCAAGAAACACAGCAGCCAGTGTTCTAGAGAGCCCTCCCTGAAAACAGAGTACCATCTGTCTGATTTTCACTATTCAGCCAGTGCCATCCACCAAGATAGTGGCTTTACGAGCTTCACGTTTGGCCTGTGCAGGTGTGGACCAGGAGTTCATCAGTGATAATTTTTAAAGCCAATAAACTGTTGAATTCAAATTACTATTAATTTGACGAAATGACTATTCACTTGAAAGTAGGTCTTCTGTTATTCACAATATTAAGTGATTCAACCTAGTTATTAAGTCTAAGTCACCTCTCTCCCCCCTATTCCTCTTTGTTTCAGTTTGGCAATTTTTACTACACAAGTTAAAAATTTTTAACTATTCTGAAAAAGATGTCTACATTTGCTTTAAGTATAGTAACTGCCTGGGGTGTATATTTTTTGGCCACATTTGCATTTTCAAGGGGAAAAAAAAACCAAAACATTTTGCCAAGATTATTTTCCCAAGACAGTGTGGCTGTCTTTGCTAATTAAAATGGTTCTCTAACATGTAACATGACTCTTGTGTTTTCTTCATCGTGTTGAACATTTTCCATAGTGGAATACACTGTGCTTTTCAGGTACTTTCTGCTGTGTGCANGGTGCCTTGAGTGGATCTCCCTTCCCTGAGGGGCTTTTTGCTGTTACTGTGCTTAAGCACAAAAGCTGTGCAAAGTTTAACTGCCCCTCCATTGGGTTAGGAAGTCAATGTCTTCTGGGCCACAACTGTTATTGCAAGTGGAAGCATCTTGTCACTAAAAATGATATGATCAGTCCATTTGTTCAGGATTTTTAAATTGTGTTTCTGAGCTAGGAAATACNAGTTAATAGTTATTGGACATTCTGAAAACATCCAATTTTAAACTATAGAAGTTAAAGACATTACAAAGGATCTGGAAGCCTGCTTTTTAATGAACTGGATGTCCCAACACTGTCACGCTGTTAATCCTCCCTATTAATGCCAGTGTTAAGTACCAGAAAGTAGCCTTTGTTCTTCAGTATTAATAGACTGAGTTCATATAACTTCTGTATTCACTCTTTCCAATTTAGCAAGTGATTATTCACTCATATGGCTAGTAGAATATTTCCACACTGGTGGTTTTGAAATTTGAAATTCGAGCCATGCATTGCAGACACCATCATGCTGAACANGTTCCACATCATCCTTCCCTCATCATTGGCTCCATATTTATTAAGTCTAAAGTCCACCCTGTCGGAGTCCAGCTCTGACCTGTCCAGGGCTTCTTGGAGGGAGGAGAGAGGAATGAGGAAGTATTAGATAGAAATATAGACAGAGAGGACGAGAAAGACAGAGAACACAGGATAGCTTCGGGAGGGCCCTGGGCCAATACCCAGTTGCCTTGACTTTATTCATAATGGGTCTTTTATCCATCAGCAAGGGGAGGGGCAAAAGACCTCCCCCTTCCAAGGTCAAGGTACAAAGTACCAACAAGTATAGACCCTTCAAAACACCTGGTGACCATGCCTTTGGCCAAATCATCCTATTATGCAGCCCTGCTGAGCAAAGCAAGCTCAAGACTTTGACTAAGGCCTTACTAGGGAGCCTCTGTGCGCCCCCACACCACCACCCTTTGTCCTCTTTGTTTCAATTTGGCAATTTTTACTGTACAAGTGAATAAATTTTAACTATTCTNAAAAAGATGTCTTGCATTTGCTTTAAGTGTAGTAACTGGTAAGTTAATTTTTTTTTTTTAAAGATAGTTTTGTGCTAAGGAAAACCAGGTGAGCCAGGCAAAGATTTAGCAAACAGTAGGTCCTGGCAAGAGGTGGTCATTCGTAGTATAAAGAGCCACATTATTGCAAGATGAAAAATTCTATTCTTGTTTCCCTGACCTCATTAATAGGCTTTTATACAGCCATTTGTTACCTGATCTGGACAGGAGACAGTCCATTACTTTCTGTCTTGCATTTCTGGACCACTTGAGCTATTAGGAGCTGTGTGTTATTTTCAGAAATCTAGCAACAGCCCTTCCCACTTCCCAGCCCAAATTAGTAAGAATCCTTACCACCTGGTCTACTTAAAATAATAATAACAAAGTCATTCATCATCAGTCTCTGGCCACCCTCCCTCTCTATCTCATTTCAAGCCATAAAAATTTGTAATGAGAAAATAACCACCAAAAAAAAAAGTGTGTTTAATTGGTAATATCCCAAAATAGTTCATTTTAGACGGGCCAGCTCTTAGTTCATAAAGAACTTAAAACAAGAAAATGCCATGAAGAGATCTCTATTCCACAGAGCGCACCTGCTCACCCTGCATCACAGATGAGAAACTCAGGGCACAGGGAGGTNAAATTCCTAACANACAGGCTAAAGTTCTCTCTCTCCCAGCGCAGGCTACTGAGAAATGCTGAACAGAAGCAGCTCTGGGCATGCAAATACCTTTTTCAAGTACTTCCTTCTTTATAGGTACCAACAAAAGGAATTCTCAATATCCTAATTACTAGACTTTTACCCAGCATTATNCTTGAACTCCACCAATGCAGTCATGTCAAGCTAGCGACCCGACATCATCCTAACATTTCAGCTTGCTAGTGAAACTTTAGTCTTCTAAGTCTGTCAAAAGTGACAGCCTGAGTCTGATGCACCCTTATGCATGGAATGGGTCCTTATATCCGAATGTAGACTTCTGAGTGCTAGGCAAAATGAGGCGGTCAAATGGAAAACTAAAGTCNCTTGGAGAACTTGGTTGACCAACATTGGTCAGAGTAGAGTTTCCCAGCAAAAGAGAGGCCTGAGATAGTGCGCTCCCTCAGTAGCCTAGACAGCTTCTAAATATGAAGGGGGTGGGACACACATGTGGAGACTCCACATCACACCCCTTAGTCCTCCAAAGTCTCTGACTTGGTCTGATGCCCTGCAGCTTACAGCTTTAGTCACTTGTCTCACAGCTTCAGCTGGCACCAGACTGCTAAATTGATGATTTAGTGCAGGTAGAGATGAAACAGTGTCCTTGTACTCACAAGTCAAGTGTAGAATATATGTCTTCAAAGTGACTCTCTGGACAAATCTCCTTTTCGTGTAAATGACCAAATTCTTTGTCAGAATCTGAAAGTGTCACCAGCAAAACAGGGTGGGAGGTGAGGGCCACTGCACTTCCTTGCCAGCTCTGCCTCAGAACCTTCCTTGTTTCCCTTACTGTTCCCTTGTANCAGCTTCCAATAGAAGGAGCCGGCTTTATGTCCCCTGTGGGCAATTCTCAGCATTCCTGGATTGTAAGCTTATTTCCTGAAGAAATGCCATTCGCAGGAACATTGAACTGCACAACCATGTGGTGTCATTAATCCTTTCAAAATACCTACCAAGTGGCAAAATTACCTCAGTAGAGAATTTGCTGAAATACAAATGCGATCCTATCAAGGGATCCCTTTGGTGTTGGTAAACCAACCTTTATGATTAGAAAGTCATAGAAACACAGGTCAACGCTTATGTTTTCTAGACACCAAAGATCTAACCCTCTCATGACCTTCATGTGGGAACAATTCTCAGTAGCAGAAGCAAGTACCTTTAGACTGATCACTTAGGCAGGGCCTTCCCTGGGCAGCTGCTGCAGCTAGCACCATGTTCCTGTTCCATTCTCCACAGCTGTCTTCTAGAAAGCTTTCTCCCCTCAGACTCAGACACCTTTACACCATGAAAGCCACACCTGAGGGAGCTCTTGCACACCTGACAGAGACTATGCACTAAATGTATAGGAAATTCCAGGAAGCTCTGAGGTGAGCCAGGCAGAGCCATGCCAAAGCCAGCTGAGCCAAGAGAAGGGCTCCCACTCAGGAGGCGTATCAGGAAGAAAGACACCATGGCCCATGCCTTTAGGTTAAGAGCAGCACTATTCAGCCTGCTCTAGGGCCACTGGGCCCTCCCCATAGTGTTACACCTTCAAAACCCTGCAAATTATTGTCTGCCACCATACTTTTTCCTCAGAAGTTATCCACAGAAAGGTATTTTTCTATCATTAAGACAGTACTTTTGNCCCTCTCATAATAATTGCTTTCCCATTATTCCAATTCCATTTCATTTTTATAATTTGCTGATGGCACAGTGGTCCTGGTAGAAAGC
>LZPO01055578.1:12804-27768 GCA_001675575.1 Neotoma lepida | reverse complement strand
AGGTTACCTGAGCCAGAAGCATGTGCTCAGGAAGTGAATACTAGAACACAGGTCTTTTTAAAATGAGCACTGGTTGTCTTCGCTGTCTTCCAAAACGGAAAAGGTCTCAGACATAGCGCACTTCAGAACTATGGGTGAGGATTAGAAACAAACAAACAAAAAACAAACTAAAACTAAGCAGGAAAACACTTTTTTTTTTATTTTTCAGGACAGGGTTTCTCTGTGAAACAGTCCTGGCACTCACTCTGTAGACCAGGTTGGCCTCAAACTCACAGAGATCCACCTGCCTCTGGATTAAAGGCATGTACCAACACCACCCAGCCAATTGTTTCTGTCTTAAAACTGCAGAATCTCTGATAATTTTCACTTGAACTTTCACTTTTTAGGAGTTCTTTGGAATTTATCCTCATGCGATGCTGTAAAGATGACAATCATTCGAGATGCTCTCTCAACCTTAACGAACACTGTGATCGTTCCACATTCTGGGTGGAATAACTCTTCCTTTGATGATGATCATAAAATTAAATTTCAGACCTCGCTGGTTCTGCGGAACACGACAGGTTGCCTGAGGTAAGTACTTTCTTCCCAATTAATTACATGATTAAAGAATGGGTGTCATAAGTAAATTGACTGTAGAAGGTGCTACCTAGCTAACATCCCCTGCAGGTGATGGTTCTCCTTCATAGCAAAGTGTGAACTTTGTCACTGTGTGAGGAAACACTGTGAGCACGGGCTGGTGGCCCCAAGGCAACTGTCTCACATATGACTGTTCTGTGAATTATTTAGAAAGACCCATTTAGTCTAAGGGCACTGCAGCAATTCCAGCATTTTCTGCTATAGGAGCCTTTTTTCTGACAATCACATACTTATTGCAGACCTGGGGTAGCCTGGTTTTTGTTTCGGTTCCAGTTATGATCACCAAAGTTCAGGTATGTATTGTTACTTTTAAAGAGAAGTAAAGAGTTGTTTGACTTAAACAGCTATTGCTTTTGAGCTCTATAAATAAGTCAGCCCGAACGCTGTTCCATTAGTCATTACCTTTAACATACAAAATCTGTGAGTCTTTTATGTTTGTGGAACAGCTCCTTGTTTGCTTATCCACTCACATTTGACCCTGTTCCCCAGTCTCGTGTTGCTCTAGGCACATGAAACAGAAGCCGTAGCAGAATGGCAGGGTGACCTGCAGAGCCCAGCTTCCCAGGTCCACTGTGAGCTTTAGTGTTCATCCGCAGAAGAGAGGTGACAGTACTGCCGTGCACAGGGCCCTGAGTTCAAGTCCCAGCCCTGAAAAGAAAAACAAAAATAAGACATCCAAAGATCTCTGGGGCAGAGAGTTTGAACCATAGGGAGAGGGTCTGTGCTACTATTCCCAAGCTTTCTTCTACACTGTGACAGAAGGCACTCATGTGGCTGTTCCTGGGTGAGTCTTATAGCCTGTGGTCAGCAGGAAACAGCATCCCATCCTCCACCCTAGAATCTAGGGGAGTGTGGCTCACACCCCTCCCCCCACCCCAGCTAACCCATTAGGCAGTGAGTACCCAGATCTGGGTACAACCTTGGCTCTTATGTGACCTGCTGTAATCCTTGGTAAATGTCACTTGCGTAAAACCAGTATGGAACAAGATGAACTGAGTCCCAGCTGTGAGGAAAACACAAATAAGGAAGAGGAAGATAACAGTAGGCACCATAACAAAATAATGGTGAAATAAGAATTATTGGTGAATCCTGTGGTGGTCACTTCCCTCCTCAAAGATCCAAATTAGAAGTGGGTCTTCCCACTTCAATCATTTAATCAAGGAACAATCCCTCACAGGTGTGCCTAGTGATTTGGGTTTTAATGCAAGATGTAGTCAAGTTGACAACCAAGAGTAGCCACCACAGCCTATATCTGAAATA
This sequence comes from Neotoma lepida, assembly GCA_001675575.1. Taxonomy (NCBI): domain Eukaryota; kingdom Metazoa; phylum Chordata; class Mammalia; order Rodentia; family Cricetidae; genus Neotoma; species Neotoma lepida. The sequence continues at coordinate 25,872 of LZPO01055578.1, read as the reverse complement.
CCACAGAAGCTACTCATCTGAGGAGTAGGGGCCAAGAGGATAAGTCACTGGTCATGTAAAAGAATGTGCCAGCTGCATGAACAAAGGGCCAAGTGTCTATGGATGGTGTCAGATCTCTGTCGAATGGAAGGAGTTTGTCCTTTATTTCAGCTACTATGAAAAGCCATGAGAGTTTAAAGCAGGGAATGATGGGGAGGGCTTTTCCTGTTCTGTGGAAGACTGAGTAGAGGCAGAAATGGAAGTGAGATTAGTGGTCCAGGCGTGCTACAGGCAAAGCCTGGGCCAGGGCCTACAGATGGGTTGCTTTTTGAAGATGAGCTAACAGGACTTGCTGATGGGTTGAAATAAGAGATGAGGGATGGGTGTAAGGGTTCCACCTCAGTCTTTGACTGGCCTGCTANATGAATGTACTACTGGAATCAGGGAAGTGGAGGAGTTGCTGAGAATTTTGGCCATGTCCATTTTGAGAAATTGAATTAGCTATCTATGTAGTAATGTCAATAAATCAGATACATGTGTTCTCAAGGATCAGGCAAAGATAGACATCTGGTCATCATGGGTCATAGGTTGAAATAAAGACCCAAGCCAAAAAAAAGGCACCCAGGAAAGTGCAAAGATAAAGGCAAAAGGAACCAAAACTGAGGCCAACACTGTCAGAAGAGGCCNCAAAAGAAAGCAGAAGCCCGGGATAAAAGGGAAGGGGTCAGCTGTTGAATGACAGTGTTGGGGGGTGGTGCACAGGAGGCCCATCTAGTTCAGTTTTACAGATTTCTCAGTTTGCCCTACTTTAGTATTAATTATCTTAAGAACCCTTGTAAATGGAACATAAAAATAGAGACTTATAATCTGGTATCCATTTTTGAAGGAAGGCAAAGAAAAGAAAACAAAAACAAGACCTCAAATAAATGAGACCCAAAATAATTTTGAGGGTTTTTTTGTTTGTTTGAAATTGAAAGGATTAAAACTTGGGNCTATTTGAGTTTGTTGATGGTTTAAGGTTACATCTCATGTAGCATATTTAAGATAATCAAATGTGATTATATAACTTTTTGTACAAGAAGTAATGTGTTTCCTCTATTCATCCAAGAAACATATAATGACCTCCTGCTGCATACAAACATTGTAAAAGATACAGAGCTACAAAGATGTAAGAGGAAAAACAAACACCAAACCAATGGCCACTCTGGGTGACACATCCTGACACATTTCTATTTTCTTTAATGTACAATTCATTTCTTCCTCATAACAACCCTCAGATAGTTATTTTTATTTCTTCCACTACCTGTGATGAAGCTGATGAAGATAGCCAGTAAATAATGGCCTCAGGGAGTTGTGAGGTTAATGCAGTTACAGTTCAGATGGCATGCTCTCTGTGTGTGGGTATAATGGGTTTCTGGCCCAATGTTGAGAATGATTCAGATGTTGAAGTTCAGACTCTGAAGTATCTCAAGTCACTTTGCAGTTGCTGCTCTCTGTTGTCATTCTCGGGTGGGGATCATTCAGTTAGGCTTCATGGCTGAAGGGTAAGTTGTTGATCTCAGCAATTCCTACACGTCTCCGTCCATTCAGGAACCTCAGCTCTGCAGGGGAGGAAGCACGAAAGCAAATGCGGTCCTGTGAAGGGCTGGTGGACTCGTTGTTGTATGTGATCCACACATGCGTGAACACTTCTGATTACGACAGCAAGGTCAGTGTCCTAGGCACCTACACTCCCAGTGGCAGGTGACAACCGCTGCTTAACTGCTTGCAGTCAATCCAGTCTCTGAAATCCTAGAGCCTGGAGCTGCTCTCCAGACCAAAGGATGAGTCTCTCTAAACATTACAAGTTGGGAAGGATGTGGCAACTTAGCAGGCTTGGAACCATGGAATCCTGGTAACTGTGTGGTGAAGGAGCTCACACGGGTCCAGGATTTCTCTGGTTTCCAGGTGCTCATTTTCAGGTGACAGCCCTGTGCTCTCTTCCATGCCACATTTCCTACTCCTAGACACAGATACACCCTAGCCCCACCCCAAATCTCCTGTTTCCTCTGTGACACTCTAGTAAGTTCCACCCCAGGGGCTGTGGAAGACAGGAAGACAGAGCTAGAATGTCAGGAGTTCTGAAGTGCGCATGCTATGTGATGTTTGGATGGGCTGGGTGAGGAGAGACCAAGATGAGTCTGAGAGAAAAGAGGATGATGAGCCATAGGCTCAGGGAGAAGAGGGTAGGGAGTGGGGCAAGGTAACAGCCAGGTTTTTATTTGATCCTCTTTGAACAAGAAGACCTGANGATGAAATTGAGAGAAACAGTGAGTTGGAAAGGAGAACTTGCCAGGTGGGCCAACTCTAACCTTGACTTTAGACATCTGAGTTGAAGTAACAGTTGGCCCCTAATTAAAGATTTAAAGTACAAAAAACCCGGTGTAGAAGGCAAAATGTCAACAGAAAGAAATTAGTGCACCCTTAGAGATGGGAGATAAGAAACTGAGGAGGCAGCAGAAATAAGCCTGGTGATAGGACTGCTCCCAGACAGGGAGGTGGAGGCACTACTGTCCTGCCAAGGGTCTGCACAGGGGCCCGAGTGTGGCCACAGCATCATGAGTGCCATGTGGTCTTGAACAGGCCTGACACGTCTTAGCATAAAGCCAGATCTTCGGTTTACAGCTGCACCCTGACCCACAAAACTGTAGAGTCACACTTCTTTCCTTCCATTGTGTCACGTTCACATAAATACAGCAGTACTTCCTGGTAGTATCTGCAGCGCCTGAGTGTTTGGGGTGATGTTTTTAATTACACACTGTGTTGGGTTTCAGACAGTGGAGAACTGTGTGTGTACCCTGAGGAACCTGTCATATCGGCTAGAGCTGGAAGTCCCGCAGGCCCGGCTGCTCGGACTAAATGAACTGGATGACTTACTAGGAAAAGAGTCTCCCAGCAAGGACTCAGAACCAAGCTGCTGGGGGAAGAAGAAGAAAAAGAAAAAGAGAACTCCACAAGAGGATCAAGTTAGCATTTTATTTCTCTACAGTTTTATCTATTGGAGAGTGAGGAGTCATAGAGTTGGCAGAAAAGATTGTTGTTACTTAGCTGAGTCCAGCAAAATGAATCTTTTCAGCAGTCAGAGGTCTTGTTCACTTCCTTTTCACTTCGTGTATACCATTTGTCTTTCAGTGGGATGGAGTTGGGCCTATCCCTGGACTGTCCAAGTCCCCCAAAGGAGTGGAGATGCTGTGGCACCCGTCAGTGGTAAAACCCTATCTGACTCTGTTAGCAGAAAGTTCCAACCCAGCCACCTTGGAAGGCTCTGCCGGATCTCTCCAGAACCTCTCTGCTGGCAACTGGAAGGTGGGATGTTTCCTCCTCATCCACATTCGTTTGTGTCCTTGTGGTGGGAGGGACACACTTGATTATAGAGTTTGCCTATAAAAGGAGCTTAAGAAGGTGTGGGGAGGAGACAAGAAGTCACTCTGGGCATTCATAAATGAATATGATAGCATCCCTTCCCTGAGACTCTGAGACTGGTGAGCAAACAGAATAGTGTCCACAGGATTCATCCTGTGAGACCCTGAAAGACTTGCAGGGTGGCCTGGCAAGGAGCCAGGGAGGAAAAAGGGAGAATGGAATTGAAGGCTTCCTGCAGGATGAACAAACTAAGCCAGCAGGGTCTGAGGATGGGGTGGAGAGGGTGGGGTGATGGAAAGATTAAAGGGTCAGTAAGAAAAAGGGTTTCTGTGAAGAAAGGACTATAGGATCAGACTTACAGGCTGCTCTGAGGCAAAGCAGACAAGGAGTGGCTGCCTCGGAGATGGGCCATCATATCCAGAACTGAATGCTGAGCTTTAAGAGGGGGACCTGACCACAGACAAGGGAANACTGAACTTTGAAGCAGATATGTGACAAAAATAAGCTGGTGCGGACACTGTTGGGTCACTTCTGTGGCTTTGCAGGGGGTGAGGTCAAGGAAAAGTAGAGGCTAGGGTTCCTTGTGGGATCCAGTGCCANACACACCATAGTGAGAAAAGATGGGGACCTGATTCCAGCTGAGGTCAGGCAGTGTGTGTGTGACCACCCCACTTCTCTCAAACTCCTCCNGAGCATAGGAAGTGTGTCTTCTTACACATGTACAACCTTGTGAACATGGACCTGGTTTCCTATTGTTGCCACAATTTCTTAAACTTTTAGATGTCATCTCTCATCTTCTCAGACAGTCCTGTGTGAAACTTCCTGGCGAGTGCATGGTGAAAGGGGGGTTACAACGCTTGTTTTGACTCCTTGTCCCACTCCATCCAAAGTGAGGNTCTTTGGGACTCTCTTCCCCACGACTGAACTCTTGTCAGTAGACATGTGTATGGATATTTCATTCATTCAGGTGACTGACGTGGAGTCTATACAAACACGTGTGGTCTGATGTTATAAAAGCCTATGTGGTTTATTTGCTATTCCTAAGGTGCTAATAGCTTAGTGCTAAGCGTTGACTAAATTCTCAAGAACCCCTGTTCCTAAGAGCTGAGGTGGAGGATCCCACCCCTCAGCATCTTCATCTGTGGGATAAAATGAATATTGTCCTCACCTTATTAGGTGGTGGCGAGTACTGAGCAAAATGATAAGGAGCGAAGACGAAGGGCAGCTCCNGGCATAGAAGATTCTTGTTGTACAGCCAAAGAATTGCTTGATGATTAACATTATAATAACTAAAACACATGTGACTGAGTTTTGTAGAATTTAATTTCTGGGATCATTCAGTAAGTAAAGGCACATGGCAAGACAGGAGTCTGGTTCCCAGGACTCCATCAGGCAGCTCAGAGCTGCCTTTAACTCCAGCTGTAGGGAAGCTGATGCCCTCTTCTGGCCTCGCTGGGCACTCACATACACGTGCACATAATTAATAGTTAAGAAGTATATATTGCTTATATATGTGGGTCCTGTGTGTGTGTGTGTGTGTGTGTGTGTGTGTTAGCCATGGCTTCATATACAAGCAAGGGACAGATGTTTGGGGAAAGGCTCACTATCTGGGCTAGGCAATCTTCAGTGGAAACAGGAAACAGTGGCGCCTGCAGTTTCAATAGGCTGATCACACTAACCCAGTGCTTTCTGCAGTAGCAAGCCTTGTACTGTATTTCCTCCCTGTAGATTTCATTTGATTTTGAAAATAAAAGTTATCATTTAATACAATGAATGCTAATTGAATCTTTGAAAGGCATCTTTTCCTGTTATGTATATTATTAAGATAATCTGCTCTGTTAGAATTCAAGAAACAGGGCAGTCAATCATATATTTTAACATTAACAGTAATTGCAGAGAGCAAATGGATCTCTGTCTTCATGCTTTGACCACAGTAGGAAAATAGTAGATATTACTTGAGCAACCTCTTTGAATTTTCCTGGTCCATTTTGTACCATTACTTTGTTGTTGTTTCTTCAGTAATAGCTTAGTATTACTTTCCAGTTCACAGGGTGCACAAAAAGTAGCCAGGTAATGTTGAGTGAGAATGCCTTTTGCACCCAAACCTGCTTTTGCTGTGGGTATGAATTATGATGCCTGGTGTCTGTGGAGAATTCCCTTGCTTCTGAGTACAGAAATTTTTCCAGCAATCTTTTTTGACTGGTTACCAAACTCCCAATATTGTTGGAGCATATACTAAAAATAAGTTAGCTCAGCAGAGCCAGGCTCCTCTCTAACGGATGCTGGGGGGATGCCTTTGTCATCCTACTTTTGGCCTCTGGACCTGTGGGGCCAACAGCAAAGAAAATGGGCTCTTTCCTTAATTGTGTTTCTCTGAGAGGGAAAGTAGTCACTGNGTTCTCTGTCTTGCACAGAAATCTGACAGATGGTGGCTTGAGATCTTCAGGCTTTGAGGGATTTCTTTTTAAATCGGCCATCCTAGCCTGTCTCTCTCCCAAACCGTGGCACTGATTTAATCTCCACTGGAGAGAAAACATTTAATTTGTTAGTTTATCTTTGCAGATTGCAGATTGCAATAGCCTATGAGACTGGACCTCCACGTTTTATTCACTGATGCCTTATTCTGTCCACCAGTTTGCAGCGTACATCCGGGCAGCTGTCCGCAAAGAAAAAGGGCTGCCCATCCTTGTAGAGCTTCTGAGGATGGATAATGATAGAGTTGTCTCTTCTGTGGCCACCGCCTTGAGGAATATGGCGCTGGATGTTCGAAACAAGGAGCTCATAGGTATGTACTGGTGGCAGAGTACGCTGCAAAGGAAAGAGCTGTGGTAGTTNCAGAACTCTACACCTGAGCCTACTCCTTCATTCCTGGCATATTTGGATGCCCTGCTCTTCAACTTTTCGTTTTCAACAAGAGGCAGGCTCATTCATTAAACATTGATCTGGGAAGGTAAATTTCGAGAAAAGCCAGAGATCTCCAGCGATTTCAGGTGTACATAACAGCACTGCTTGATGAATTTGGTGTCTCTATTCCCTAAGAGAAGTTATATCCTGAGCAGCAAGAACAAGAAAAAGCTTCAATTTCCTTTTCCAGTAATGGTGCTGATATCTGCTAATTCACCCACACTGTCATCTTCTAATAAGAAACCATGTGAATACTCTGTAGCTTTCCCTCCCAGAGACAAACCACTGTCATCCCAGCCCAAGGCAGGGTCAGGATGGAGGTGAGGTAAGGACTAGGCTACTAGGACACAGTATTGTAGGTCTTTGCTCTTGGGTCTCAGAGAGTACATCCACACATATAGAGAGCCAAGAATGAGATTCATCAGCTCTGCACACCAGGCAGCTTGCTGGGCTCTAAGCACTGCCCTTACTGCCTTACTCCCAAACAGCTTGAAGGGTAACAAAAAAGAAGGGAACTGCATGGACTGGAACCTCCCTTCTGAACCTGCAGCTCATTGACCTCATAGCTCAGAGTGGCCTGTGAACCCTACTGCTACTCAGTTCCTGCTTCTGGGTGGTCATAGGAGCTCCCTCTCTGCTAGTGTCTGAAAGGAAATTGGCAATGCCTGCAGAGTCACTGTTAGAGGAAGTAAGACGTAAGGACAGTACCCTACATCCACTCAAGTTCCATGCTAGCCCCATGGCTGGAAACAAGGAGAGGGGGGATTTTTTTTTTTTCCTTTTTTGAGGGAGGGATTTTTTTTTCATGGATTCGTGTGACCTTAGACCCAATTTATATTAAAATATACATGCTATAATAGTAAGGGGGGGTCAGGGGGTAGAGTAAGAGAAAACATGAGAGAGAATGAGAATAATATTTAGCTTTAAGATTAACTGTGATTGCCAGATGGTGGTAGTGCACNCCTTTAATCCCAGCACTTGGGAGGCAGAGGCAGCCGGATCTCCAAGTTCGAGGCCAGCCTGGTCTCCAGAGTGAGTTCCAGAGCAGCCAGGGCTACAGAGAGAAACCCTGTCTCAAAAAACAGCAACAACAACAACAAAAGATTAGCTGTAATCCTGGCCTGGTGGGGCAAACCAGTAATCACAGCTACTTGGGAGGCTGAAGCAGAAAGATCACATTTTCAAAGCCAGCCTGGCCTACAGAGTAGGTTCAAGTCAATCTGCAGTAGTGAGACCACCTCAACGTAGAAAGAGAGCTGCAGTATAGCTTCATGGTAGACTACTTGCATAGCATATACAAAGCCCTAGGTTCAAGCCTAGTCCCACCAAAAAAAGCACAAGCGAAAACTGAATGGAGTAGAGTGACTTGCAGGAAAAGCCCTTCACAGCTTGCCTGGCAGAAATGCCATTTTAAATTAATATTGTCCAGGTGAGTGTGTCCTTTCCTTGGAGGCAGATCAGTCCCACAGAGAGGAAGTCTCACTGAGCCTGTCTGTGGCTCAGCCCTGCCCAATTCCCACACTTCCTTCAGAGCAGTCCCAAGTAGACTTAGAAGTTACATTTACGCTCGGATTTATATATATATATGTATGTATATGTATATATATATATATATATGTATGTATATGTATATATGTAGATATACACACACACCTATATATCTTGTGTTTCTACTGCTGAGAAGCATGGCTAATCACATGACATCGTACACCCTGGCCATTTGTGAGTATTCAGAAGTCACCAGTGCTAACTTCTCNCCATCCTCAAGATGCACATTTATCTTCTAGGCTTCCAGAGTCACTGTTCCCCCACTCACACAACCTCTGCTAATGTGCTTTGCCTGTGATCTGCACGAAGTGACACGGCGTGCAGTTAGGGACCCGCCTGCTGCCTCCTCTACCACTGCACAGAAACAGCCCTTTGATGGAAATCCTGCTTAGCGTGGTCGGACCCTAAGAAAATATTTACTTTCGCCTTAGTTAATTTCTTTTGTTTGTAGTACATTTATCCCACTTTGTCAGTTGGTAATTGAAATTGAAAAGGCTAGAGATAATCTCTGTTTGGGTGTTTATAAAGAATTGCTTCCCTGGCTGAGACTCCCTCAGCCCTGTCTTCTCGTGAACTTCATTATTATTACTTGTTACCTCTAGGAGATAATATACTTAGAATTTCACCAGAAGATTTTTTTTCTCTTGTGTCTTTTAAAGAAACTGGTGTATGGTCAACAGCTGATACCAGGTCAGCCGACATAGCCCTCAGCTTTGTTAGAGTGGGTGACTGTTCTCAGTGAACTCGGTAGACTCACCCAGAAAGATTTAATGGGAAGTATTTTTGGCAACCTAGTTAGTCCAGATTCAAAGTTTTTTGAAAAGCACTGATCAGAAATTGAAGTATTTTGATACACTGGAACTAAGAACAAAATTCCTGCCCTAATCTTTCATTGGAGCCATTATTATAGAATGTGGGATGACGTCCACGTCTAAGCACTGATTTATCTTTCTTTCAGCAAGTGACAGTTACGTTTTGTAAAGTAGTCATTTGTTCAAGTGAAATGATAGTAAAATATTACCTTTCCCTCAAAGTCACATTTGTGCTTTTCTTCTTTGCTGTGGAGCTTTGAATTTTGTTTTTCCTATTCATGTCTCTTGAAGTTTTGTTTTTTTAAAACCTTCAGATTATCAGGATTTTCATCAACAGTAACAAAAAGCTGGTGCCTGTGAAAAGTTGACCCTACTCTTGTGCACCCGGCAGGTAAATATGCCATGCGAGACCTGGTCAACCGGCTTCCTGGTGGCAACGGCCCCAGCATNCTGTCTGATGAGACCGTGGCAGCGATCTGCTGTGCTCTTCATGAGGTCACCAGTAAAAACATGGAGAACGCCAAAGCGCTGGCTGACTCGGGAGGTATAGAGAAGCTTGTGAACATAACCAAAGGCAGAGGAGACAGGCAAGTGTGTGATGCCCCGGTACCTGGACTGTCGTGGGGTGAGGGCCTTTGTGGAAGATCCACGCCTAATTCGAGGATTTCTTTCTGTATTTCTCACATGCTGAGTAGCGAAGCAGTCTACCTTGGCTAAGACCTGTGATAGTGGGAGGGGTTGCTTTTTGTCATGTGTTGGCCTTCCCTTTATTGTAGTATACCTCACTCCCCCTCTCTCTCTGACTTAGTCTACTCAGGCTACAGTAACAAAATACCGTGGGGCTAGGGAGTTTATGAACAATAGAAGTTTACTTCCCACAATTCTGGCACCTGCGAAATCTAGGATCAAGGCACCAATAGATTGATGTCTGGTGTGAGCCCCTTTCTGGTTTTATAGAATGACCTCGTTGTTCTCACATGGAAGACTCTCTTCCAGGTACACCTCCCAGCACTGTCACATTGAGAGTTAGGACTTGTACATAGGAACAAGATTCAGATCTCCAGGATGCAGCCATCTCTAAAGCCACATTTGTTCATGTCAGCTCCTAAAAGAACCAAACACCAGGGCGGGGACAATCTTAGGGGCACCATTTCATTTGCACCTTGAGCTCTGTCAAGCCTAAGTCATATTCCGCAAGACTGTCTTTTTAAATCCTCGCTTGTGAGATTGATTCTGCTGCCGAGTGCCCAGAGAGCATGAAAACCGCCACTCTGCACAAGTGTGCTCTGGGCCTGGTCACACTTCTGCCTTTGCTTTTGGATGACAGTAACAGATGAAGCAGCACAAGTGGGCAGAACGAATCAGTAGCAAAATAGAGGTTTCTTGTCGTGGGNCNATAGCTGNGACTAAATTTGTCTCCGTGTCAGATCGGCAAATGGAAGTGGGGATTTCAGTTCCTTCTCCAGACAGTAGGTCAGCGGCGCTCTCACCTCTCCCTCGCCACCCATCCCCTCTACATTCTCTCTCTGGCACTGACTCCCTCGTGTGTTATTGGAGTCTTCCTCTAGCATCCTCACTTCCACAGTGGCTGGGACTCTGTTCTTTTATCTGCTGTTGTATCCTTAACAAGAACAAAGCTGTGTGTAGGGACACTTTATTAGTTAGCTGGACGGCAGTGCCAGGATTCACATTACAGCTTGTCTTTCAGTTGATGCCGCCGAAGGAATTCTTAAAATATAGCAATAATGCAGNAAACCATAGCTTTACCCACTAGAAGCCACATCTGTCAGCATGAACAGTGTTGCCTTTCAGCCTTCTTATTTCTTGCATTTTTTAAATTTCATTAGTAACTAATGCATACCATATGTTTGTTTGTTCTGATTATTTTTTTCTTTCAAATAAGGCTCCACCCTGTAGCCCAGGCTGGCCTTGAACTCACTATGTAGTCCAGGCTGGCCTGGAACTCACTATGTAGCCCAGGCTGGCCTGGAACTCACTATGTAGTCCAGGCTGGCCTGGAACTCACTATGTAGCCCAGGCTGGCCTGGAACTCACTATGTAGCCCAGGCTGGCCTGGAACTCACTATGTAGTCCAGGCTGGCCTTGAACTCACTATGTAGCCCAGGCTGGTCTCAAACTCACAGCAATCTTCCTGCCTTACTCTCCTGAGTTCTAGGATTACAAGAGTAAGTCACTACACCCTGCCTTTTCTTTTAAGAAAATGAAACTTTCCAGGCAGTTAAGATCCCATTCCACTGGCTCCCTCTGCAGCGCGTGCGCGCGCACACACACACACACACACACACCCACAGAGTCATATGATCGATCACCTTATGCATTCTAAAAGTTCACCTTGTAGAGATGCTGAGCCAATGACAAGGTATGCATGAATGTGTGCATTTGTGCATGTGTGTAATATGCACATATGTAAGTCTAACCTCCTATTAAAAGCCAAAGATTCAGGATGTCTTGGACCAGGCAGGGCTGGAAAGATGGCTCAGTTAAGAGCACTTGCTGCTCTTGAAGAGGTCCTGANTTTGGTCCCCAGCACCCTCTTCTGGCCTCTGAGGACACCAGGCATGTACATGGTACACACACATACATGCAAAACACTCATACACATAAATAAAGATAAATAAGTCCTTTTTAAAAGAAAAGAAAGAAGAACGTCTTGAACAAAATCAAGCTGTGGCTGGTTACCCTGCACTTCACTTCCTNATGGTTCTTTCCCCGTATTTGTTACTTACTTGCATGTCCAGGTGCTNTTCTCTGTCCCAGGCTTACAGCAGTGAGCAGATCACAAAACAGCATCCCAGGGCCAAGGCAGACGAGGTGCCCAATGAGTAACAGCAACAGAGCTTGGTAGATGGTGCCTACAGGGGCAAATGACAAAACCAGGGAAGGCAACAGATCATGTCAGGGAGAAAGACGTGACCCAGGAAGGCCTCATGGTGATAGTTAGGAGCAGACCTGGAGAAGGAAGGGAGAGGACGGGCAGTGCAGCTCTCTGGGGCAGAAGCCGGTGAGCATAGGGTTCATCAAGAGGGCTGTGCCAGGNGAGAAGAACAGGAGAATCCGGTGTGCCTGAGACAGTGCTAGGATGAGAGAGAAGAAAAGGGGAGAGTCAAAGAGCAATAGGACCAAGAAGCAATAAGACCTTGTAGGTCAGTTGTCTCAACTTCTGAATGAAATCAAAGCCATTGGAGAGCAGTGAGCAAGGGAAGGATATTGTCTGTTCNCCTTATAGAAAGATCAGCATGACCTCATTTCCTCCCATCCCCCACAGACTAAAGACTAGTGGTGAAGATGACAGCATCTCTGGTAGGGTTGAAAGACAACAGGATTCACCGATAGATGAGTAAATGGCAAGAAAGGCTAGTATTGTGAATGACGCCCAAGTTTTTGTCATACCAAGGCAGGGAAGCCTGCAGGAGGACCACCACGAATTTGCTCTGGACTTGGATGATTGGGCAGATAACTATTANACATCCAGTGAGTGTGTGGTCAGCGGGAGAGCTGTAGGCTGGGTGCAGGTCCTACGCTCAAGCTACAAAAATACCCTTGGGAGTCAGCGGCATCTAAATGAAGTAAAGATTGACAGGTGTCAGGGAGATGAGGACCCCCAAACAAACCCAGAAAGGAGTAGCCAGAACATGAGTCTCCAGGAGCATGCAGTAACTCGGAGGCCAAGTGGAAGGAGGTGAGGAAAAGTGGGCAAGAATCAGGACCCTTCTTACTCAGGTAGGATGAGGTTAAGACCTGACCATTAGAGACAACAACAATATGGAGGCTGTGAGTTTAAGAGATGAGATGAGAGAATTTGGTGGTGTGAGTAACAGCTTTCAGGGGATCCCCCTGTGCTGCAAAGATGAGAAGGCACCCTTGCCTTTCTCAGGATTCCAGTCTTCACACACTCCATCCTGCTCCATCGGCCGCAAACCACAGGTTGGCAGCCTGAGTCTCTCAGAGTGAGTGGCCATGCTACCCATCTTCATTTACCCACCATCTCTCCCTAGATCCTCTCTGAAAGTGGTGAAGGCTGCAGCCCAGGTCTTAAATACATTATGGCAGTATCGGGACCTCCGGAGCATTTACAAAAAGGTAAACATCCAAGAATAGTTGTGCCACGATCAGCATCCCTCAGAGCACACATTTCTAATCACTTACTGCAATGACGTGCTGCTATTCATTTTCTCTTTTAACTCCATAGGATGGGTGGAATCAGAACCATTTTATTACACCTGTGTCCACGCTAGAGCGAGACCGATTCAAATCACACCCTTCTCTGTCCACCACCAACCAACAGATGTCACCCATCATTCAGTCAGGTCAGTGGGCATTTGTGTGACAGAATACTGTTCTGAGAGAGAGAGAGAGAGAGAGAGAGAGAGAGAGAGAGAGAGAGAGAGAGAGAGAGAGAGAG
>LZPO01055577.1:19401-32470 GCA_001675575.1 Neotoma lepida | reverse complement strand
TCAGTACATTTTCCAGTCATGTTCTCCATGTCCCTTGCTCATACAATTTTTCCTCTCTCACCACTGGACTCCTGGGGCTTGGGTTGGCACCCGGTTGTAGATCTTTGAATCTGTTTCCATATGTCTCTGGAATACGCAAGGATGACCCCAACCTTAGACTACGGGAAGTAATCGAGAGGGAGCCTGTACTGACATACTCCAATGAGTATTCACATGGATGAATACCCTATCTGTCAACACAGAGCCCTGATCCAGAGACTGATGGAGATGCATGCAGAGACCCACAGCCGGGCCCCAGGCCGAGCTCCAGGAATCCAGGTGATGGAAGAGAGAGGGGCTTCTGTGAGCAAGGGACAACGGGATCATGATGTGAAGATACACAGAGATGGCCAGCCAAACTAGTGGAGATGCATGAACTGTCAACCAATAGCTGAGGAGCCCCCAGGAGCCCTCTCCCAGAGACATAAAGAAATATCATTTAGTTTCAGTTGAAAAATAGTTTTAACCCAATTTAACTGGGATTTTCTGAAGCATAAGTTGTTAATCATAGTGATCCTCCTTAAGGAAGAGGTCTAGCTAATGGTACAAGTTTATCAAATAATCTTCCAGGTTGCTCTCTAAGGTGGAGATGATCATAAAATCATCTAAATTTCTGTGAGTATATATACTAATTTTCTTTAAGATAGGCTTAATAAAGAATCTGTAATCCTGTAACTTATGGATGTGTTTTGCTCTATTAGTTGGAGGTCTCCAGGTAAGTGAAACTAGGTGTGCGTGTGTGTGTGCCTGCATGTGTGTGTGTGTGTGTATGTGTGTATGTTTCTATCAAGCAATCTACCTGTCTGTCTATATACCTATTATCTACCTATATGCATATACATTATACATAATTACTCATTAAAAAGAACTGGTTGCAATGATTTGGATGCTGGGAAGTTCTAATGTTTTGAGTAATTCCAATATGAGCTCAAAATTATAAGAAAATCACCCGCCCACCATGACAAAATTCCCACAATAAGGACACAGCTCCTAATCCTTCCCAAGAAGTTTCAACAATTGGGGACAAAGCCTTCAAATACATGAGCCCATGGGGCCATTCTCATTCAAACCACCACACCAAACTAAACTTGAAAGCTATAGAACTACTACTACTGACCTGACATTTGAGAGAAGAGGAAGAATCTCTCATTAAGAGGAAAATATAAAAGCAAGTCCAAGTCCCTCCCCCTCCCTGTGTTCCATCACAGGTAGTGGGTTCAAAAGAGCCCACTCATGCACCAGGGATGGATTCTGATCCCATAGCAAGCCCCCCCCACCGAAGCAGATCAAGACACACAACTTGCCTTCTTGTGGGGGGGGGGAAGGTGGGTTGGGAGGGGGAGGCTGGCGAACGGGAGGAGGGAAGAGGGGGATCTTTGATTGGGGTGTAAAATGAAAGGAAAATATTTTAATAAAAAAATAGTGAGGAAAAAGAAGAAAAGTAAAAAGGAAGAAAATAAATGAGAGAGGAAAGGGCAGAGGGAAGAAGTGGAGTGAGAGAGAGAAAGGGAAAGAAAGAGAGAAAGTACATGGAAGAAAAAGAGAAATAGGCTGTAGAAGTGGCTTCTTATCTGAATCCCTTTCCAGAGTCAGCTAGGAACTAAACTATGCCAGCTTAGAGATACCTTCATTACAAATGAAATATTCATTATACATCTCACTTTTGGAATTAGGCATATTAAAATTGCCTATCTATTATGTGAAAACAAAGAGTTGTAATTATATTAACTACTTCGACTCATTATTTCAAGTAGCAAAAGACACACAAAAAATGTAGAAATTTTTGTCTCTAAAGGAAACTGTAATGAAATGTAGTCATGAGGCAGATGAGGAGGATCTGTGTGTGAGGTACCTTCTTTGCAAACACAAGGACCTCAGTTTGGAAACCACAGAATCCATTTAAAAATGCTGGTCATCACAATGTTTACTTGGGAACTACATGGTGATTATTAGTTAGGCTTTACACATATAGCCATGTACCTATGCTTAGTCAATAGATTGCAAGAAGCATGGTCTTTTCAGATTAGGAAACCTGAAAAGATGTAAGTCTGTGGTCATTTTCTTTCATGCTGTTTTGCTTTGTCTGCTCAACTGCAGAGTGTTCAAGCAGAAGCACTCAGTGTCATTGAAAACCAACTTAATAGACTGGGAGTGTAGAGAGTGACATCAGACCTGGACCCTATATGTGGACATATTAATGTAAAAATAAACTTCTGTCCCATGCAAGTCACTGTAGTGTTAGCTTTTCTGTTGTCTTAATACCAAACTGATGCAATGCATATTAAGCTAAATGAAAGGCAGGATTTCTCTGGAATAATCAGGCTAACATCAGTACAAGGACTAAGCCTGAAGTCCTATTCCAAGTTTAGGAAAAATTCAAACTCTTCTACCTTTGTGAATTTAATATGCAGAGTCTCCNAGTCCTGCAGATAGGCTTGTCTCTTTGATTATTCAAGATCTTGCCAAGCTGATCATAGAACTACCATAATCCATTGAGCAATTATTTTATTTATTCATGTTTTGTTTTCCTGTTAGGAAACATAGGGGAAATGTTTTCAAATTGTTTTCCTATTAAGATTTCAGGATAAGATGTATTAGACATATGGTTTGGAGACTTTTACATTTTATTTTTTTCAGCCCACAGTGACATAAATGAGGGTAACTTGGAAATGAGGGTAACACTTGGAAATATGAACACATGAACACATGAAGTTACAGTGAGGTTACTGCACAGAATGTTATGAAAATGTTTGTGGTGTGCAAGATAAAGGAGCAGGAATAAAGGCTGCACAGACTCTGTTCAAAGCAGTGATGGAGATTAGAATCTACAACACACAAAGACCCTATGACTGATTTTATGAAACACAAGTTGCAAAATGTATTCTTGATACTGAATCCTGGGGCCATGTATGCCTGGATATAAGGAATACCTGGGCCCCCATCGTTCACCAGCATCCCTGTACGTGTACCAACCTGTTTATCATTCCTGCTTTCTTCACATGTATTTTATCCTGTGTTATTGTGTGAAAAAAAGACTTCTAACCCTGAAAACTAAGCTTTAGATGTTAATGTAGCTCCAAATAAATGTGTTACTTAAACAAAGCTGGCCTTACAGTATTGAATTTAAATAGTATATCTAAACATTAGTATTAAATATTGATTTAATGAACCCTAGATTAATATTAGAAACATGCATATGACTTCATGCCAAGAAAGTACTTCATTATGTTTTTTGTAAAACCAAAGCTACAGAAAACTCTTTCAAAATACTTAGAAATGATAAAGAGATGTAATAAAAAAGTTTAATAATACACTTATTATTGTAAGTTTTATTAAATTTTATTAATGTATCACATTCATCATTTTTACAGGTATACCAAAAGTTTAATAACTATAGCTTTATGTAATGCTTTGATATCTGCTAATACACTTTAGTTTTCAGTTGTTTCATTGTTTTTCTTCTGTTTATTCTTTCATGTGAATTTGAGATTAATTTATCCCGTAGAAATACCTATTTTTAAACTTGATCACTACATTATTAAATATATATTTAGAGGAATAATAAGGAAAGATGTTTCTATATTATCAATCACTTTCTTCCTTACTTATTATTGTACTGCTTCAGAGTTTTCTGCTTATGCTAAAGTACCTCAACATTTCTGATTATAGTTATTTTAAGTTCTGGGTTACATTTCAATTTAAAATTTCAAGTTCTATTTACTTTTAAACCTTGACTATAAGTAAATGACTTTTTATGGCTTGTGTATGTTCAACTTTCATGACATTATTTTCAATATTCCAGCAGATGATTGTACTATTTTAGCTAATGCTCTAATCCTCTACTGTTTTACCTGAACAACAGTCAGCTTGCATTTTCTTATCATTTATTTGAACTTTTCTCTCTAGTCATCCTAACTAGAATTATATGTGTGGCTTACTCTTAGTTATATATAATTTCAACCTGACCAATATTTTATTCCCTTCTCTCATCTACAGCTGAAGGAGTGTAGCTGTGCTCTACTCCCTAGGGAACTCTCATTTTTGCCACATATTCCAGGACTGAAGCATGTTTGTGCTTTGGTGAGTGGAGCTTTATATTTCAATGTTAAATATTTATATGATTTTTACTCCCATTAAGAACCTGGAATCTCACTGCTTTCACACTGGTTTCAGGGGTGAAGTAATTTCTGAGCCAACCTACTTTCAATTTCGTATTATAAGTTTACTCCGGCTAGCACCATGTTCAGAGTGCCTTACCTGTTTTCTATCTTATTTATTTATGAATGGGAAAATGTGCTAGAAATCCATTAGAAACATTAATAATATAACAAGAAATAAATTCCCAGGTTAAAAAAATGTAAATAGTTTAGACATGGGTATGTAAAGTAGAAGAAGATAACTCATTTTTCAACACTTGGTTTATATTTAAAGAAATTAAGGAGAATTGTGAAAACGTACACTGGGAAGATAGAAAATCCAGAGACGCCATTAACATAAGTTTTAGCCTTGGACACACAGCTTTGGTAATCAGGAAGAAAGGACGTAATCCTTGCTAGTTCCGAAGGCAGCAGGCTTTCATAGATCTCGGAAAAAAATGCAGCTTCAGCAAATGAACTAGGAGCCACTCAGCAGGTAGAAGGATCAAAGCGGTGAGGAGCCCCATCCATCACAGTCTGAGCTGGAAGCCAGCAGTGAGAGGGAAGCTCGTGGGAAAGTCTCTAATCACCCACTCTCAGTACATACCACCCAGCTGAAAATCCTGCTGAAAATGGAATTTAAGGTATTATGAAATTGATTGTGGGAAAAGAACCCTAATGGTGGAAAGAAAATCCTCTCAAGATTGCAGTATCTTCCCTTAGACACTCTGTAAAGAATGTAGCTATCATGGCAGACTTTGTAACATGAAATTAGGAACTTAAATAAGGATGCTTTTTGCTTTTGATTTCTTAAGCCTTTAAAACTCATCCATTAATGGGAAAATAAACTGTGTCTATGATCTGATGACATACATATACATGGCAGAATGGATAACCATGCTCACAAATTTATTCATTATCTTAACTATTTACTTTTTAGAGAAGAAGCACAAAATACACTCTCATAGCAATTTTTCAATATACACGCCATTGTTATTATTACTAATATGTTTATTGATTTAATAAGCACATGACTTTAAGGTTTTTTTGCAGTATAATACTCTATAACTTTCTCTTAATTTTTTTCTAATAATGTTCACTACACAAGGAGCTCTATGCCTGGACAATACTTCTCCTTGTGCTGTACTAATTTTGGATGGCATTCACCCCTTTATGATGCATGTATTTTTTTTATAATCATCCACCAAATGTTGTACATCTGCCAATAAACACAGACGGCTATGAGAGGGGTGAAATACATGCTCTCCAACACCTGTTACTGGCTCATATCATAAAATAAATTATGAAAGCATGTTTGAAACCATAAAAAATACTAATATAATTTTAGAGTAAGTTTTAATTTTTTGTTTTCACACAAAACTGTTTGATTAGAGACATCATTGTAAAGAGAAATACATAGTTTGTATACATTTGTCTAGATTTTTTTCACTTAAACGTAAAGAATCAGTGTTGGGAGTGGATTAATTTGTAGAGTGCTTGCCTAGCATTCAGGAAGACTTTGGTTCAGTCTCTACTGTGAGATAAACCAGGTTTGGTTGTGCTCACCTGTAATTCTATCACTAATGAGGCAGAAGCAGCAGGAACAGAAGTTCAAGGTAATTTTGTGTTACAGAATGCTTTGTAAGACAATTGATATATTCGGGATCCAACAAACATACAGAGCTGGAGAGATGGCTCAGTAGTTGAAAGCATGCACTCTTCTTGTAGAGAATACAAGATTGGTTCTAAGCACCCATGACTAGTAGCTCCAGGGAATCCAGCACCCTCTTCTGCCTCCATGGATGGGCATTTCACTCATGAAAAAAACCACCCTGGGATACATAATTTAAAGTAATAAAATAAAATAAATGATTTAAAATGAATATAATTATTATATTCATTTAAAATTATAATTATAATAGTAATTGTTATTATTATTATTAGACTTCTCTTTCCCTTTCAAGATTCTTCCATGTTCTAGAGTAGGTGACTGAAACACTAATAGTACCAGACCTGGTGTATACAGATTTTTCTTACAAGTACATACCAATGACAAATTTCATGTTGCAAGTAAAATGTAACAATGAATTAAAAAATAAAGTATAGAAGTTGTAACAATCTAATATAATAAGAATTATATGAATGGTGTCATTCTCAAAATACTTTAGTGTACTACAGTGTTTGTTGTTGTTTCACTCTTTCTTCTCCATTTCACTTTTCCTCATTTTTATTAGCTCTTAGAAAATTTGATACAACATATTTTGAGCATACTCACCTGCCTCACCCATGTAGACAAATTGCTAAACCATGTTATTAATAGAAAAACCCGGAGTCAGGTATTGGGGTAAATTCTGAAAGATGAGAGGGACAAAACAAGTCACAGCAAACTCACCTAGTCATCTTCTCAGCTGATCCTGTTTCCTCAAACTGGAAGCCTCTAAGTTCTCATCTGAATGGATCTCAGCTGAGCTGCTGCTAAAAGCCTAAAGGCGTAAAAGCCTGTAGTTCCTCGTCCTCATGCCTTATATACCTTTCTGCTTCCTACCATCACTTCCTTGGATTAAAGGTGTGTGTCACCATGCCTGGTTGTTTCCAGTATGGCCTTGAACTCACAGAGATTTGGATGGATCTCTGCCTCCCAAGTGATAGGATTAAAGGCGTGTGTGCTACCATTTTCTGGCCTCTATGTCTATCTAGGGACTGTTCTGTTCTCTGACCACAGATAAGGTTATTAGGGTGCACAATATATCAGGGGACACAATATCACCACAAAGAATAGCAGCAGAATTGGAGTGGAGCCAGCCTGAATCTAGAAGAAAAGTTATATGTTTTACAGTAGGTAGAACTTGAGAAATAATCCAAGGCTTTGGAGGAGCCTATAAGATCATGAGTGGCTCCCAGGCGTTGGACATTAGATGGTTTAAACTGTTGAAGTTAAGTTTTCCTTTGATCTGATTGTGGCTATGCCCTGGTTCTTCCCTCTTGAAATATAAAGTCTTTAACTTATTTTTTTTCTATTTTATAGGAGGCTGCTGTTGAGAGAATTTTGATTTTAAAAGAGGATTTTATTATTTTTAAGAGACTACATGTTCTAAAGCATTTGAATTTGTAAGATTGTGGTACTTCTTAGATTTGTAAAATGTATTACGTTACATTTATATTAATATGTGATCTTGGAGATAAAGCCATACCTTTCCTTTCTTGTTTAGCTTGACTTGTTTGTGTGTCAAGTTGACAAGGGATACATTTGCTGGATGATTTTATGTCAGCACATGCTAAAGTCATCTGAGAGGAGGGAAACTCAATTATGAAAAATGTGTCCTTAAGATCACACTGTAGAGAGTTCGTGGGTCATTTTCTTAACTAGTGATTGGAGGGGGAGAGCCCAGTGCATTTTGGGGGATGCAACCCTCTGGGCTGGTGGTCCTTGGTTCCATAAGAAAGCAGGTTGAGCAAGCCACGAGCAGCAAACCATTAACCAGCACTCCCCCACGACCTCGGCATAGTTCCTGCCTCCAGGTCCCAGCCCTGCTTGAGTTTTTGTCCTGACTTCCTCCAATGATTAACAGTGATGTGGAAGTGTAAGCTAAAGAAACTCTTTCCTACAGTGTTTTGCTCTAAGTAGGATGCTCATCCTGTGTTTATTTGATTTGTTTATTTGTTCTGGCAGTTTAATGTTTTCCTCTTCTTGAGGTAGAAAGCGTGTAAGATCCAGAGAGCATGAAAGACAAAAAGAGAATAAGGTCCTCTAAATCAACATGAGCAAATCTCATATGAACTGAGACAGAAGCAGCATGTCGACAGTGTGCACTAGCCTGCATCAGGTCACCTGCATATATGTTATGGCTTGGAGTTTAGTGTTTGATGGGATTCCAGAGTGTACAAATGAATGGGTCTCTGATAATTGAGCTTCTTTGGGGCATTTTCCTTCTGCTGGTTTGTCTTGTCCAACTTCAACGTAATAATTTTTGCTTTACCTTATTATATTTTGTTATATTTTGCTATCTCTTAGAAGCCTGTTCTTTTCTAATGAAAGACAGAAAAGCAGTGGATCTGGATGTGAGGAAAGATAAGGAGGAACTAAGAGGAATAGAGGGAAGGGAAACTGTAATCAGGAAATATTTTGTGAGAATAAAATTTTATTTTCAATAAAAGGAAAAAAAGAAAAAAATAATTTCCTCTACTTTGTTCTCAATAACTGTTGAATTACTTTACAGGGTTTATTACTTATTTTAATAATATATTAATTTCAGGTTTCAACATAAGAGGAACAAGTGTTATTGCTATAGGACAGGATGAATAAGTGAAATAATGGCCAAGCAATGAAAAAAAAATTGAATCCAAGATCTTTTGTACTTTCTTCCTACCCTGTTCTTCTGCTCAGTGACATCATAGCCTCTTCATTTCATCCAACACACAAGAGAAAATGAAGAACAGAGCTAATTGCTCAGGCTTCTTCAATGTGCCTTTATATATATATTATATAGTGATACTTAATTCATTGCAATGTATCCAATATGCAGCCTATCTGGAAATTTGCTTGGTATTCAATGGAACTCAGTATTCATAATTAATCCAAACAATAATGTACTTCTAGGATTTGGTGATATTATTGTTAATGGGAATTTTTATGAGGAATAGGTGTGTAGCATTGGTATCTTCTAAGACAGTTATGTAAATATTACATTACAAACTCCTTTCATGTACTTTGCTAGATTTTCTTATGAGCCTTAAAGCAGCTTTGTAAATATAATTAAAAATTTTTGTAAGCAGATGTTTCTTAAGTAACTATATATATTTATAACAGTTGAAACACTTAATCAACATGGTCTTCACTAATTGCAAAGGATCTTCAGACTCACAGACACAAAATAAAATAACAATTTGAAAACTGTAATAATTATGATTTAAAAGCAAGATTTTATTTGTGATTCTGGATTATATGTGGAGCAGAAATGCATGTGACCTTATGTTTTAAAACATAAATGCACTTTAATTTAGATGGTATCATTTTATTTAAAAAAGAATGTTTCCAAAACCATTCATTCGAATAAAATTTTTTTTAAGAATTTAAGAAGACTAACTGAAGGTCAATAGTTCTTCATAGATATAAATGTTAAACCCGTTTTATTCTTTACCCTCCAGCAATGGTTCCAAAGCAAATAAGTCCTATTTTTTTAAATATGCAATTTGTTTTTAATATAAGTCAGAAATACTTCTTACATTATAAAAATATATCTTATACTTACTAAATTTTAGAAATACTATTCCTGATGCACTAAAATAATATGGATTCAGATAAAATAAAATATATGGCATGAACTGTATTATACAAGATTCAATAAAACAAAAATTATAGTTTTTCCCGTGTATACATGCCAATTAAATAATAATCATATAAAATGATTGCTAG
Organism: Neotoma lepida; assembly: GCA_001675575.1. Classification (NCBI taxonomy): domain Eukaryota; kingdom Metazoa; phylum Chordata; class Mammalia; order Rodentia; family Cricetidae; genus Neotoma; species Neotoma lepida. Next base: position 22,882 of record LZPO01055577.1, on the reverse strand, counting down.
AGTTAAGTAATTTATAATGCAAATATCTACTAGAAATTAATTTCTTTTTGTTGCAATATTATTAAATTAATACAGTACTTAAAGAATTATTAACTAATGAAGTAAATTTTAAAATTAAATTATTTATTTATTTGTTTATATCTAGAGGGGAGGAGCCCCTGTGTGTGCATGAGGAGTCACTCTCCCAGTGGTCACCCAGTCACTCCTTTTCCCCTATGGGTACAAGAATGAACATGAGGTTGACACAGTGTTGGAAACTCCTTTACTAATGTCCATCTGTAATCTGTCTTCTCTAAAAAATCTCTAACCCACAGAGACCTTGGAAGTCTCCAAACAGAGAATGAGGCCCCACAACAACAATTCCACCTGGATTGTGGTAAGGCCACTAAGCTGACAAACACCACCCAAAGATCAGCTTTGGACTATAAACTGCTTGGGACAATTTCAAGATGGCTAGCTGAAATTCCAGCCTCACAGACCACTCTAGCCAGGACTTCAGATAAGCCCTGTACTTTCCCATTACACAGAGACTGAACAACAAATGATACAGCTAGATCTCTGAGGACTTGACAATTATCCAAATTTTTTCAGAGTCCCCCAAAGATGACATTGCCCTCAGACAACTGGAAGTGATTTTAAGAATATGATACCCACTTTCCCAAGAGGTAGGGTGGCTGTTTTTGGTCATTCAGTGGGTTATGGATATTTGTCATCATTATGACAACTTGGTTGCAAGTTGTTATTGGTAATGGTCAGGAAAAAGCTGAACAGGGGAGATTAGATTCAGGGATCTTGTTCTGAAAAGAAAAAGGGAGATATAGAAATGATTGGATAAAAGGGAGATTATTGAATCTACTTTTAAACCAAAAAAAGCAACTCCTAGTCTTAAATATTTTACATTGGTATGGATTTTTGTATATTGATATAAATTTAAGAATTTTTTAGAATATACTGTACATACATTTCCACTTTTGTTCAAGGTATTGTACCTATACAACTCATATAACAGTATACTATAAATTTCTAGTCCTTGAAATTTATTATTACAAACTATTTAGGATAATAAGGAAACGCAAGTTATAAGTTAGTCATTACAATCAAACTCGTAGTCTTGTTAGGTATGTTTTCACGGTCAAACAGAAATATATTTTAGATAGAAAAGTGTTTTTTAAACACTTCAGAGGTCATCAGAATATGACATTTATGATGTTTTAATAACATAATATTTTCTTATGATGATGAGCCATGTCTGTTCCTGGCAGCACCAGTCTACTTCAGAGAAGATGATAGGCATCAAAAATCTCCATATGGAGTTTACTTTGTTTGTGGCAAAAGTTAGCCACTGGACAAGAAACTGCCCTTGCCTACATTACTGACATTACTGACAGTTGCTTTCCAAATTGGACAAGCAGAACACAAAAGAAAGTAACTGCTAAATATTGCCAAGATAAGACTGGTCTGTCATTTGAATCCTGCTTTATAGAAATGTCTGTCAGATATTCTAGGCCTGTAGGCCAGGGATGGATGCCCCAACATTGCCAAGGAACTTTGAGTGACTGTCCAGGCAGCCAGCTGTTTCTGTCATTTCTTTTTTTTTTTTTTTTTTTTTTTTTGGTTTTTCGAGATAGGGTTTCTCTGTGTAGCTTTGCCCCTTTCCTGGAACTCACTCGGTAGACCAGGCTGGCCTCGAACTCACAGAGATCCGCCTGCCTCTGCCTCCCGAGTGCTGGGATTAAAGGCGTGCGCCACCACCGCCTGGCTGTCTGTCATTTCTTAGTTTTGTAAGGTGTTTGCTCTGCACTTTCTGTTTTCTCAGGTAATATTATATCCTTCACTAGTCTCTGATGGAGTTGAAGACTAGATAGTTATAGTTATAGTTTTCCTTGTTACCAAATTCAGAAAAGAAACTCACTAAAGAGGCATAAAGTGTATAAGGTTGAGAGACAAAAAGATAGTTTTGGGTTGTTAATACAAATTAGGATAAAAAATGAATTAGATACAACACTTTGGACTCACCAAGATAGGACAGATAATGGAGTGTTTTCTCTGAATTTGTCAAATGAAAATGTACTGGGCATTGTGAATGTAATTCTTACTTATATGTATTTGTATATAGTTATTTTACTTACTGTATATAGTTTTACTATGTTAGTTAAAAACCTTTGATTTTTTTATTTAAACAAAAAGGGAGAAATGTTGTGTGATACTTTGATTGTGTTCTGACAAATAAAACTTGCTTGGAATCAGAGGGCAAAGCTAGCCACTAGCTGACCAAAATTAACCATAGAGGTTTGGAGGACTGTAGACACAGAGGAAGTAGTAAGGCATGACTGAGAGAGGATCTCAACCCTTTTGGACAGAGGAATGGAAGAGTTAAGAGATAACTAGTGGCTGCTCCCTTCTCTGATCTTTCAGGTTCTTACTGCAATATTTGACTCCTTGTTTTTATTGGTAAAGTTTGATTAGATTAATGCTTCAGACAATCCTCCTGAGAGTTCCCCTTGAGCCCCCCCCAAGTTATTTTCTAGAAAAAAAGTTCTGCCCTAGTAAAAAATGCTTGCCTGGCAACACCCTTAGCTTTACAAATTTAATATCCATTTAAGTCACTTTTGTCAAGTATAAAGAATAAATGCATCAAATGTGGCAAATGTCCAATTACTCATTAACATAATTTAACATAATTTTTCCTTAAACATTTTTCAAGTTGATATGTCCAAATGGATATAATCATTTTTGAATGTCATTAAGGAATCTGAAAAACCATGTGTGTTTCCTATTTTTACATTTTGTTTTTATTCATTGTCTAATGTTTTAATATGTTCTCTCTTATGTTAATATAGTAGACAATAGTATTAATTCTATATTACTTAAACTATATTTGTATACAGAGACAGAAAAGTATTTGGTTTATATTTAAAAATTTTATGCATAGAATATTTAATTAAAGTAAAATCAGTGTGTTGTCATTGCTTATTAGTCAATACTTTCTATGTTCTATTTTGACTATTCCACATTTTCCTCATGAACATTTTAAATGTTAAAAGTTCTGTCCATCTGCTCAGCTGTTAATTTATATTTACCTTTCATTTTTGAATATGCCTCTCAAATGGATCATTTTGGGCACTGTCAACCATATGTGTAAGTGGTCCTCTATTCCTGCTCTACTGCATAACAATATGCTTTGGGCAGAAAAAAAAATTTAACAAAGAGTTTATTACCCTTATTACCTGTGGTTGATATTTTTTTACTTGTTCATAAAATGTGTACTTTCTTGTTCTGCTTAAGCATGTACATCATATGGTAGCTGTCAGATTCNCTGCTATGTATATTCCAAGGAGAAGAAATGTGGGAAGGGATTTGTGGACCTTTCCCCAACAACTCAATAGGGCTGCCTGGAAAGCACTTCTGTCTAAGGAACTGTTTTCACTGGACAGGGGAGAATATCTCATTAGTACAGCTAACTCACTTTCTTTCTTTCTTT
>LZPO01055576.1:34604-50363 GCA_001675575.1 Neotoma lepida | reverse complement strand
ATATTATATATATATATATATGTATATATATATATATATATATATATATGATATGTGTGTGTATGTTTGTATCTTAAAGCATTACTCAATGGCAGAGATTTAAAATTTCACTAACCTCTTAAAAATAGACACTGAAAATGATTTAAAATCATTGAAGGAATTCTAAAAATAGGTTTGCCACTCTGTATTTTCTTCCCTTTTTCAACTTACATGCATAGGAAAAATCAGATGTCAATCAATGACATAAAAAGTAGACAGCATTTCACAGAAATGTGACACCAGAAATGAGTATGTGCTCATTAACACTTTCTTGCCTTAGACAAGAAAACTTATTCTAATTCTGAATGGAGCAAGCCAGGGTAGGCACTTGTGTTCCATATGACACAGGCTTGGTAAGCTTGTAATAGGAGGAGCAGAGTTTGAATAACAGATTATTCTGGCAAATTGCTTTTCTCTAAATTCACAAGGTGATTTCTTGTAGAAATGCTATGACAAAGTGAGGCGTGGCAACTTACTCCTTTAGTCCTTGCACTAGGGAGGCAGAAGCAGGCATATCTCTATGAATTTGAGGCCAGCCTGAACTACACAGAAAATTCCAAGCCAGTCAGGGCTACATAATGAAACCTTGCCTCAAACAAAACAAAGTTATATAAAAAATTATGATGCTCCACCAGTACATTTCTGAACTCTCATAAAATGGAGCATGAATAGTCAATATAAAATGACCCTTTAGNAANACTAATTTATAGCCCTCAAATTTCATTTCATGCAGCTTAGAAAATAATTTAGGTACTGTTTCTTTTAGTCTGTAAAATCCTAATACATATATATGCTTTAATATGTCCTATATCAAAGTAAGATGCATGCATATTTTAATGACGTTAAGAAATATTACACTTAAAGTTTTAAATCATAAAGGAGGAAAATTCTAACTATATAACAAGTCTTGTTACTGTGTCCTGAAGTTAGAAGTTAAACTCGTTCTGTGTCACTTAACCTAGACCAAAGGGTTGACAACAGATCCAATGCTGTTGCAAGTATCAATCAGTCATGTGAGACTTTGTAAGTCAATACTCAAAGTAACTGAAAATAAAACATCAAAAACTGGGGTGGGGTGGGGGAATCTTGTGTAAGGTAAGGTAAAGGATAATTTCAAAATATTTTAAAGTAAAATCTTAGTTCATTTCAGCTTTCTTTGTTCTTCCAAGGTCTTTGAATTGCTTGAGGTTGTTTGTTTTATTTTGTTTTTGCTTTTGTTTGCAGCTAGATGTGAAAACTACCATACAAAGTCCTTGTTCAAAAGGAAACAGTTTACCTACTAGGTCTGGTACCTGTAACTGTCAAAGGGCACAGTGATGGTATGCTCTGCTCCTTTCTCTGTAGTCACATNAAAAATCTGAGAGGGCAGAAACCAAGTATCACAAAGAAAAGTAGTATCCAGAAGTCTAGAAAGACTGTTGTTCTCATGGGGGTGCTGAAATTCTGGGAGGGACAAAGCAATTGCATCCTCAGAGCTCCTGCCTTGCTAATGAATAGAGAGTCATTTCCAATCATCTCCTTGGTGGAAGAGAAAGGAGTGAAGAAAGAGTGGACTTTTAAGTGCGTCTTTTGTTATTTATGTGTTGCTCACAGATGGGTGAGAGACAGTTTTGAATTTGCAGTAGACACATTTGCTATATTGAATTCTGTATCTGCTGGTTATAGTGGCGAACAAACGGATGAGGAATGGATCCCCCAAGTGGAAAATGAGCCACACAGAAGAATTCAAACTGAAATCCTAGTTTGAAATTCTGAGCTACACTTTAGCAAGTAGCAGAATTGCAGACTAGGGCTTGGTGAAAACAACTGATGGTATTTTGTACAGAAGACAGAAGTATTTTTCCACTCATTTGAACATGAGTTTATAGTTGATGTGTTTCTTCTTCAGACAATAACATATTTGATACATTTTCTACACTTACTGTATTGTTTATGATAAATATTCAAGGATTTATATGTATTTCAAAATTATATTTTCTTGTAAATGCAAGGGTTCTATCTGCCCTGGGTATGAGGCTCCCCTGGACNGACAGTGTTCTCAACTCAGTTTTACTGAGTGAGAATGAGTCTCTCTATTTATCTGGAGTTTTCATTTCAAATATCAGCATTCTGCAGTTTCTGGGGTCTCTACTGTTCTGACACATGAGTTTCTGTATAATAAACTCTAAGTATTTGTGAATGGTGGATTTGACAACTGAACACAGAAAACAAAAATGAGATGCGTACGTTTCTAACTCTTGAGAAATTTGTGGGCGAGTGAGGAACAACAACAATAAAACCCTCAAGATTAGCACTTCAAATATAAAAGCACACTTTAGAAGATGAATTGGAAAAATAATTTTATGTGGAAAATAAAAGAACAATAAAACAGTCCTTGAAGCAAGTACAGTTTAACCTTTCATGTAATCAGCCACTATTAATAAGAAATGAGATGAGAGCAGAGAGCTGGCATAAAATGATTTGTTTTTACTTTCAATATGGAAGTAGAATGCAATTTAGTAAGGACATAGTTTATCTGTAATAGTGTGGAATTTTGTACAGGAAAATATTTTAACCATACACAGCAGCTATGACAATATCTGCAACATCGTGTCTTTTGCACATAGATTNGGCTCCATAACCATGGCATAGTCATTCTTTTTAAGCTCAAATAAACCAAATAAACCAAGAGAAACACAGTTCTGAAGAAGGTTCAATAGCATGCTCCTGAATGAAAAGAAATTGCCTCCCCTTAATAGAAACAAGAAACTTTAGGGGCAGCTCCTGCGAGGAAAAGCTCAAACTTCAGAACATCTACCCTTCAGACAGCACAGGTCCAAGCCATCAGCTCCCACCTTTTTCATCTCTTCCGTGAGAGATGTTTTGTCATATTACTGAGCATCATTTTCAAATGAATTAAATGNAAATAAGCTTTGCCTTATTTTATGTAAGCTCTACCCACAACTTTGCATCCAGTTTGCTTGACAGATACCTGTCNTCCTGAAGTTTCTTCCTCCTGTCNTTAACATTATGACGGTAATCAGATATCCTGGGAGTTCATGGTCATGGTGTAGGAGACATTTGTTTAAATTAAGGCTCTGTAAACCCCATGTTATAGCTTCTCTTTATTGGGTATGAGGCAGTCCTCCTTCACAACATTGAACTTGAACTTATCATATGTTAACTATAAACAATGTTGGTATTTTGAGATATTAAATAGTTTTTAAAATAATATGGTTCATTCTTTTCTCTTTAGATTGGTAAGTGTNAATATATTCCTCTGTTCAAAACTGAGAAAATAAAGAAGAGTTAAATGATGAAAAAGTTAAGAAAAACCTATTACTCAGAATTGCCACTTTTTAAATTTTGACTTATAAAAATATTATATCAATAATGCTTATAAAATAATGCACATAATTTTATGCCAGACTACTTAGCAGAATAGTAAAAAGAACCACTTAATTTTAAAAAAATCGGGGTTTCCTACAGAAGCTGTAAGAGCAGAGGTGAGTAGTATTCACCNGGTGAAAAGGTTGGAGCTTAAGTGAATAGGACAGAGCAAACAAAAACTACCCACAATTGTAAATTTCCACTTAAAAGCCAAAGGTACAAAGACTGAAGAAGAGAAAACAAGAAGAAAGAGCCAAGTCAACAAAACCGNTGTTGGAAAGCAGAAAGAGTTGTAATTGGTTTAGAAGAGCAAAAAAAGCTTTAGGTCCGAAAGGTCTGCTTTGAGTTGGAGGACTGGGTTAGAAAGGACGGAATATAAAGTCTGTTCACACTGTTGAGTACCACTAAATCTGAACATAGCAGGCACTGAGGCAACAGGAACCTGTGAAAGTCAGGTATAGGTGAAGCTGGAACCAAAGAAAAACGGTTGAAATTCTGTATAAGACATGATAACCCCAAGCTCCCTGCATCGTNCGGCACAAGAGATAACCCAGTCCTCAGTGGTATGAAGCTAGAGGCTGACATTTATAGTCANACCAGAAGAAAAGCCATGTTAGAGCGCAGACAGTTAACTTGGCACACACTAGACTATTCTAGCACACATAGGATATTCTAAAGGAAAACTGTGTCTATGAGAGTATTGAGATGATTCACATTAAGGCATTGAGGTGCATGTTTGATACAAGGGAAAGCCTGAAGCCTGGTGCCAGCTAGTGGAGATACTGGCCAACCAGGAAGAGATTCTACACAGTTCTGACTTGTCAAAGGGACTGGAGGACTGACAATGATGGGAAGGACTGCACCCTGTCCTGGACTGCTTGGGTATGCATACCTCACTGCTTGGTTGTACATACCTCACTGCTTGGCTGTGCATACCTCTTGCCTTTTATTTAAATCTAACTCCAAACATAGGCTTGGAGGGCTAGTAGACATCTTTGTTGCTCTTTACTGTGTAACATCATTCAAATAGTTCTCACACTTCTACTTTTCACTATTGCTTATTTTTTTAATTAGCCTATTGAGGGTGTGTGGTGGCACCTAGCTTGTTAGGACTGTCAAGGCCCAGGCTCAACCCTAATAATTCCAGTCACAAACNTCTAAAACTGAATAGGCAGATTTGTGAGTGTTTTCCTCCTGAGTGGTCATCAGTTGAAGAACTAAATGAGACCATAGAACTTTCATCTGTAAGTCATGTTAAGATGATTGATCCGTCATTTAAAACCTGTTGTGTGCTATCTTGATCACGGCAGAGTTTGTGCTGCCATGCTATCCAAGTGTAATAATTTTCTTTACTACAGGTAAGANTAAGTGCTACATTTAAAGGAAACTCTGTTAGATATAGTCTTAAAGAAATCTAACTTTTACAAGGAAGATGTCACAATCCATGTTAATTGTCAGAAACAAGAACATCTTATAGCTATATTTATTCAATCACAGCATGATCATATGCTTATTTGACAAATGATGTCTAGCAAAATAAGTCTTTTTCCATAAATACAGTCTGCAGCACTGTGAATAAAAACCAGTTTGATGCAGTATATTTGAACAAGTGTGAAACTTTTCCTGTCCCAAGGTTATCCACACATCCTTGGAGGTATCAAAATACACATCTAAGTGTCAAAAGTGAACTCTGCCCTTCCCCATAAACAGAGTTAGAAATTAAATTTCTGATGNCATGAAAACTGTAACAATCTGTTGAAAGTGTGCAGCAAATGACCTACAAGGTTGCTCTCGATCTCCATAAGAAATGAGTGGGGATGAACCTCATGCTCTAGTGTCAACAGTTGCTTTGTGCCAAAACTTTCAAGAAGTTCATGTTCACTGAAATGTAACCTCTGGGTCTCAAGAATAATTTTCAAGGCCAAANTAAAGCTATTTGTGATTTATGTTACTTCTGCATCTATTAACCAGTAGATGTTCAAATGTGAATCACATTACTTCGATAATGTTTCCTTGAACAATACAAGTGACTTGTGTACATTGCCATTTGATGCAAATACTGCTTTGTTTTAGAAAGAGTTCATTCAAAACTATACTNNTAGTGGGTTTTTTTATTATTCATACTCTAACAGATGCAATTCAAACATTTGGGCTTTAAAAGACACTGCACAAAATTTGTAAGCTATGGCAATATAATGAGCAGAAACTATTAAGAAGCCCAATGATGTTATAGAAGAGCTCAATTCCCAAACTATTAAGGCGAGAAACACAGCCCTCACCTCAAAGAGATGAAGAGTTTGTTTGGAGCAAACAACACGAGCGACCATGACCCTGGCCCATGGAACTATGTTACCCCAGATTCTGGGTCCTAATCTGGAAGCAGTCTCATGAGGTTTTACAGTAGCGGGACAAAGAAAGTCATAAATTCAGACCATTTTAAAACACAGTGGTGTTTGTACATCAGAGAGGCAAAGTACAGTCAGGTAGAGGGCCCTCATATTATCTGATGGTATTCTTAGGCCTTGGATTGGTGGAGCACNGAGTTTTGTTAATACACACCAAAGGTTTTTATCTGTTTATCAGGATATTAGTTCTGACCCAAGGGTGGGCTCTTTTTTAGGGGATGGAGGGCTTAATAGNCTGAAATAAATTATAATTAGGATCTCAAACCTGAAACATCCCAAACTCTTCATAGTCATTGAAGTTTAATCAGACCATCAGCCCTTTCACTCAAAGATTCGNTCCAGAAACTTTCATTTACACACCTATATATGTGCTGAGAGTCAGTCTATGAGTGANATATGGTGTTAAGTGTGAACTAGTCTTCTACCTCTGTTGCCACATGGGTGAGAAAGAACATCCTAAAAGCATAGTGTCAGAGATGAACGTAATTGGAATTACAAGTGAATAAAGAGGAATAAACTTCAATACACAAAGCAGTGATNGCTAAGAGTAGACTAGAGGAGAAGAGCAGAAGATGGGATGAAAATCTATTTAAGAGAAGTTAAATTTTGTCCACAGCAAGGCCTAGAGCAGTTTCAGAAGTTTATGATCCTGGAGCAACACGATTGTTTGAGCTCAGAAGTCTAATGCCACCCTGGGTACTATAGTGATACCCTACATCAAAAGAAGAACATAGTGATACCCTACATCAAAAGAAGAACACTTCTGTTATATTTTTTGTAAACTATGTGCTCTTATATACACCACAGATTAATTTTAACATTCAACTTGAAGTGATTTAACAAGTCAAGATCCCATGTTTTTGATTTTTCCAATATGTTCCTGCTGACCCTTTAGCTAACAATTAAATCATTGTTACCCCAAATCAAACACAGAGCAAATGATACAGACTCTTTGGGGTTCCTTTTTCCAANGACCAGGGCTTCGTAAATAGCATATGAATTCTTTCAAAAGTAGTGATGAGACTGTGAGTTTTCTGACTTGAATTAAATAGAAGCAGCATTCAAGTGCTTCTTACCCAACAAGATGAGGGGGTAGGAATCATAAGATCTCAGTAACCAACCTGTAGCCATTTGAACTGTCTCTCNAATCTAGATACAAACATTCCTGTGCATAAAGCTTTCTGGTCCTTTAGTACAGTAACTGTTCAAAGGCTTTGATTGATCCTTCTATTGGAGTGTTGTCCAAGTTTGCTTTCTNTTGATGTGCTAAAGACCAGGACCAGAAGCAAGTTAGGGAGAAAAGGCTTATTTCATCTCCTAGTTTATAGTCTATCACTAAGGAAAATTAGGACAAGAACNCAAGGCAGGAATCTGGAGGCAGGACCTGAAATAGATACCAAAGAGGAACACTGCTTACTGGATTCCGCCTTATGGCTCACTCAACNTGCTTTCTCACATAGCAAAGACCCANCTGCCAAGGGTAGTACCATTCCCAGTGAGCTGGACAGTGCCACATCAGTTATTAGTTAAGAAAATGCACTCAGGTTTGCCTACAGGCCAATCTGATGAAGACATCCTCTCAACTGAGGTTGCCTTTTCCCAGGTAACCCTGGATTTTATCAAGCTGATAAAATTAATGAGCACAAATATTATGGTTTATTTATTTATTTTGGCATTTTTTTTCTAGACAGGGTAATATATAGCTCTTGCTGTTGTAGAACTCACTATGTAGACTAGGCTGGCCTCAAACTCACNGAGGTTGCCTGCCTCCTCCTCCCCAGTACTACGATTAAANNTGTGTGCCACCACATCTGACATNCTATGGTTCATATATTGAGTATATTGAGTGATTTATATGTTCAAGGGAGAGTCAGAGCACCCATAAGACCAGAAGCTAGTGTTCAGTGNAGCTCACATTTGTATGGCACATCTGAGAGAAGTCAGTTGAAAGACTAGAACTGGTCCCCTGACTTCTTTCAGATGTTAATCTGGATGCCTCTCTATTCATCTCTACTCTCCTGATACACAANAAGTGAGGTAGTTGTGGTCCATTCTTTCTTTAACTACTAACTGGGTCTCATTCTTTATATCTACTTTTTATGAATTTTCTTACTGGAAACAATGAATTAATGTAGGACGCCCACAACAGTATGTCATCTATTTTGAGGTTTCTGTTATATCTATTGCCTTGTTCTTCTTAATGATTTTTACTAGGATTTTGTATGTGTGTGTGTGTGTGTGTGTGTTTAGGACATGGTCTCATTATATACCCTGAGGTAGCTTTCCTGCCCAAGCCATCCAGCCATAAACGTCTCCCTATGAGCACCTCATAGGTCTTTTCGTTCTAGTGTCCTTCTCTCTGAGACTCTGAACACATTTCTTACCAGAAAAATTTGTGTCTCATTGATTGAACCCAACAAATTTCTTTAACATCAGGAGCTACTGAAGAAGACTCAATTACATTCTCTAAGGCTTTGATCTTCTATATAAATGCAAAAATCCCTCTTTCCCTGTAGTGAGGTGTGAACATCAGTGAATCACACAACCTTGCTCAGGACACATAACTGGAATCCAGCATATATCGTTGAACTAGTAGAGATCTCTGGAGTGGCTCTTCTCATAATGAACTTGGCATGTTACAGCAGAACTTGTTTGTTTTTGGAAAGAGGTGAATACTCCATGTGAAGTTATTCACTTTCTCACAACACAGTGCGGTAGAAAGGAGATAAACTTTAGTACTTGGTATNTGATGCCCCANTCTCACCACAACAAGGCTGTCTGTCATGTAGCTCCTGTCAGTCTCCAATTTCACTTCTGTGTCCCCTGGAAATAAAGCACATGACTAGCATGTGCTACTCCCTTTGCCACACTGGGGCTCTTCAAGGCCTCCTTTAGACTCCATTGTATCCATTACAGTTTCTCTTTGCTCTTTCAGAGTCCAGGCCTGCTTCAAATTGCANTCTTGCCCATCTCCTTGGGAGGAACACAGAAAGCAGATGCACCCTTCCTTACTCTCCCTATTTCTCACAAGAGAATGTNGCAATTATTTCCATCTCTTGCCCCTTCTGTTACCTGTTCACATTCTCAAGTTCTTATTCCCCTACATGTCCTCTGACGTAAGCTGCCCCCTTCTCNAAAAGCAGCAGGAAATTGAAAGGCCAGACAGAGTGGAAATGTCTACCCCTGGGACCTGGTGACTTCAGTCCTGCAGGGCCTCCAGACACAGACCCAGCTGCTGGCCCTCAGCTAGTTTCTTCTCTACTTAAAAGTGTGATTTGTATGCAGATGGACAATAACAATGACACTTAAAGTAAAATGGGATGAACCTTCCTGTAATGAGTGGGGGCAGGAAGATGGATAGGTGAGGGAGGAGGGAGAGGAAGAGAAGCAGAAGGAAGGAGGGAGGGAGAGGGGGAAGAAGGGAGGGAGTGAGAGAGAGAAAGAGAGAGAGAGTCAAATCATCTTGACTTGACAGGTTCTTATATGCAATGTCTTAGTAGTACTCTAAGACATTGCATATAAGAACCTGTCAAGCAAGTTTTATTACTAACGTCCTNATAATTGGCCATGACTAGTACTTTTCCCTCTCCACATAGGAGAAGGTAGGCTGCTTAAATAATTAATAAAGTTTGGCTTCTTAAACTACTTAAGTTATTAATTTGTCAAAGTCAGTCCACATCTCTTAGAGATAGAGTATCATGTTTTTTTAACTTTCAATTTATCACAGTATATCATTTTTAAAGTAATAATTTTTATAAAATACAACTGTTATTATTATAAATTTTAGCAGTGTTAAGAAAAGGAATCCCACTTTAATTTTCTAACATTTTGAATTTAGAAATTATTGCAAAATTTTGANGATTTTTAAATGAATGTAACTATGACCAGACATTGGAATTTTGCTGCATTTTCTTTAGAAAAGCTATATTTATTTACAAAACAAGATTTTCCCACTTATTTTTAGTAGTTCTTTGGGAATATTATGAATGTTTTTCAGTCATCTTCACTTCCTTCCTTCACTCATTCCCAAAGACCCCCAGGCACAAGACCAATGTAATCTTAAGTCAGTCCAAGCATGGAGAGGAAAGGTGCACACAAGGTCCCACCTTTAGCTAAGGGNCTGTTGGCAACTGCTGGGAAAGGGGGAGTCAGTTTTCTTTAAGGGTGTGGCCTCTGGTTGTCCTTGCTCCAGGGAAAAGCCACANATCCAGGNGTATATGAGCATTATCAACTGTACTTGATGAGCTTTTTAAAACAAACAGAAAAGAGGGCTAAAATATTTTTACAGCCTTATATCTTATAGCTTAGATCTTTATTAATTAATTTATTAATACTTTCAGTTAGGCAGTTCCCTTATCTGAGTAGTTCATTATTAACTACACAGTATTAATGCACAGTAATAATATAAATTGATACTTGTTGTTATTTTATAGTAAGGGGTCTGAGGGTGAGAAACCTGGGAGGACAGAGCACACTGAAGTTTCAGCAAGTGAAGAGAGTTTAAGAAATAGTATTTGTAAAGGTGTGCACAGGGTGATGGAGATCATGGGGTAACGTATCCACTAGGGGTCTGATANTCATTCCAGCAGAGCCTGGAGACACAGAGAAAAGGCTGGCAGGCTNCAAAAGTAAGCACAAAGATCACATTTCCTCGAAGGATTCCACAACTGGGTAGCCACTCTGCTGAGACTCTCTTCCCCTTTATAATATGTTGGTAAGTTTTCCCAGGCAGAAACAACTAACATGGGGTGGGGCATGACAACCTGNTCATGGCGAGCAAAACAGGGTAGGACACAGGTGTGGAGGGGAAGGCGAAAAGCAGCCAGACAAACTAAATACCCTCCTTATTCTATAGAGTCCACTCTGGGCTATTTAGGGAACAGTACACACATGGCTGAGGTGATGTTGTGAGTGGCCCACTAGGTCATCTGAAACTTGTGTCTTTCTGAGAGCAAAGGTTACAAAGAGAAAGCTACANGTCCCTCACACGTGGCTTCTTTTGTACCAATCAGGTAAGTCTGCCCTCACCACTGATTTGAGCTCTGTGGCATGCTAAAAGTACAGTGGCCTGGCGTATTGCTGCTGGAGGTGAGGCAGAGGACTCATTTGGCAGCATTGGCAATAGTTTGCTCATCACTGTGGAAGCTACAGCTCCCTTCATGATCCAGGCATTCTGGAGAGTTCGGAGAGACAGTATTTCAAGGTCAGCTTGAATCACTTTTCTGCAGCCTGTCAGTTGGACAGTTACATCCCTGATAAACTGATTTTTTTTTTCTGACAATACTTTCAGTGGTTGCTGTTGTCTGCAACCAAGACCCTCAGCCAATGCAGAACTTTGAAAGAATGGAGAAAGGTTTTTCATTCTGACAAGGGCTGACAGACGCTTCTCATCACTTTCAACCTTCTGTGCAGCTCTCATTTTGACACGCACCTTTTCTGCAAGCAGGAAATCAAGGTTCTATTTATATATGTGAAGGGAAAATTGTGAGTGATTAATCTTTCCTTTTATTTCAATGTAGATATGTACATTGTTTCCAGAGAAAGATCTCTAAGAGTGAATGTAATGTATGTATNTATTATTCTACTGTCTGTTTTAAATAGACAAATTTTGAGCTGAGTGGGTGATCTATTCTTATACTTGAACCTACAACTGTTCACAGAGTAATCTGTGAGGCTTATTCTCCCAAATTCTTAAGACAACTCGAAGATGCAGGGGAATAAGTAAAACATGTCATAATTATCAGAAAACTCACTTGAAAAAGGTACTCGTTGATGGGAGAGGAGAGGTTCTATGAACAAGGGACATTGAGATCATGAAGCCAGCCAAGCTCGTGGAAATGCATGAACTGTGGACCAATATCTGTGGAGCCCCTCATGGTGCTGAACTGGGCCCTCTGGAGGCTTGAGACAGTTGTTTGGCTTGAAGTGTTTGAGGGCCCCCAGGTGGTGGGATCGGGATCCATCCCTGGTGCAGGGGCTGACTTTTTGGAGCCCAGTGCCTGTGGTGGGTCACCTGGCACAGTCTTGGTGCAGGGAGGAGGGTCTTGTCCTGCCTTGGCTGAGAGTGCCAGGCTCTGGGAACTCTCCATGGGAGACCTCGTCTTGGAGGAGGTGGGAGTGGGGGGAGGGAGGAGAGGTTGATATGTAAAAGGAGTGGAAGATCTTTTTAATAATAAAAAATAAGGAAATAATAAAAAAAGGAAAAAAGAAAAAGAAAAAGCTACTCTTCTACTCTTGCATGCAATCACAATTAATTAATGTGTTAAGTGTTAACCTAAGATTTCCTAGTATTTTTCACATACTTGTATTTGAAAAGATTTATAAAATAATTTCTATTGAGGTTTAAAACAATGAAAACACAAGTATATACACATGCGCACACATGTACACTTACCTGCACACCCACATGTATGTGCACACTCATANACACATCACATAAGCAAACATCTTCCACATAGACATAAAAATCACAAATCAGATTGGTAGTTTGTTTTAACAATTGTGACAGGTCCATAATCTAGTTGACTTTCCAGGCTCTAGAGGAGAAACTGAGGTGTTTATTTCCCAATCTTTATCTCC
This sequence comes from Neotoma lepida, assembly GCA_001675575.1. Classification (NCBI taxonomy): domain Eukaryota; kingdom Metazoa; phylum Chordata; class Mammalia; order Rodentia; family Cricetidae; genus Neotoma; species Neotoma lepida. Next base: position 37,971 of record LZPO01055576.1, on the reverse strand, counting down.
TTACATTTCCATCCTCAATAATAGCTGCTAAACTCAAAGCTCTTCAGGGAAAATTGTGAAGGTATCTCCATGAAGCCCTTACCCCATCACCTCCAGGACCAGTTTACCTGTATTTTATGGTCTGTCAGTACGGACAGGATGTCCTGTTGAGATTCTCTGTTTACCTCACAACCAAAGAACCCATGAAAGACCCTCTGTCTCAGGACTCTAAGCCTCCAGGCAGAAATAGGAAAACCAATCTGTGGTACAGTTAGACCTTTTGGTATCACATCATGATCAGTGTGTTCAGAGAGTGAGAGAATGTGTGGACAATCAACTCTGTGGGGGATGGGCACTTGGGAAGGACAAGAATCTATGAAGAGAAGCAAGAACTAGTAAGACCTGTGCCTCAGGTGGCCACATCAGCGGATCCCACTGTGAAAATATCACAACTGGAAGCTACTGCTGAGTTAGGAGACTCTACCCAGCTTATGTCCTCCTTCCTCTAACAGTGTCAGAAGATGGAAAGTGAAATGTAGGAGAGGGCCGGCAGTTGGGGGAATGTGCTGTCCTGGAAATTCAGAAAAATTTGTTTGTAAGTAAAGGGATATTAGAAACACCCTCGGAGATTGCCATTACAAGAACTCTATATTCAATCCCAGAGTTCTCATCAGCAGATCTAGGTGGGGTCTAGAATGTTCTAATCAGTACCGGGTGGTACTGAGGTTATTGGAAAGGGTACCACACATCAAACACTAACACACCCTCTAAGTAGGCCTGGTGTTCAAAGATGGAGATATCTAGCTGTCAAATTAGCCAACTGATTTTATGTTTGGCTATAAAGTAGTCAAAGTGATAAATTTAATATTAACAGGAAAATGTAAGCTACCAAAACACAGTGCTATTGACAGCAGACAAGGCCACAAAGAAGAAACGGGATTTGCTCCCCTATTGTTTTGCTGTGTTTTTTTTTTTCCTGGAAAACAAATTTTTAGATTAAAGAATGTATACACACACACACACACACACACACACGTCTTCTAATAAAAAATACATATATATGTAATATATGTATGTATGTGTGTAGGTGTAGTGTATATATGTATGTGTATATAGGTGTGTAAGTGTATACATATATGTATATATATTCATAATATATGATTATTTAATTTAAATATATATTTAAGGGGTCAGTGGGTTGGCTTGCTGCCAGTCCTCAAATCCTAAATTCAATTCCTAGAATCCACATGGAAGAAACAGAGAGCCTACTCCTTCAAGTTCTCCTGTGTTCTCCATACAACTGTTGTGGCATGTATGTACCTGAGCACACATAAACACATATGCACACACACACACACACACACACAAATATAAACATTTTAAAGGATGTTTTAAAGCCAAGTGTGTTAGCTTATGACAGTAATAAACTCTGAAGGATAAAAGGCAGGAGGCTGACAATGAGTTCTAGTCCAGTCTGGGGAACATAGTNAGTTTCTGGACAGTCTGTGCTGCAGTGTGCAATGCAGTTTTAAACCATGTGGATCACATATATTTTAGTGAGCATATCATACACAGAAATCCAGAACTATTTCTCATTTTCATTTGTTCCCCATGGAGATTAGTCAATTATTAAGGAAGTGAGTTCTGGGATGGCAAAGATGGTGTACTGTACATACTAGCATTCCTTACACAGGAAACTCTCAGTACAAATATGTTGAACATATTCCTTGGCACTCCAGAGCCAGAAGTGCAGTCTGCTAGACCCCACATTTATGGAACATGATGTACCAGACCCTTTGCTGAGCAACTTCTCTTTAAATCCTCACAAGCACCACATAAAAGAAGCAATTTTATTATTCTAATTATACAGAGGGGAACTTAGCTTTTGAGATTAAGCAGCTTCNGCCAGATCAGAGGGATGGAATGGAAAGTGCCAGAGCTGGAATTTGAGTACTGATTTCTACAACTTCAAAGTCCTTTTGACATCATCTATGCTTACTCAAAAAATGATTGAAAGCATTTTTCCTATGCTGTCAAGCACATATTCCTGTGATTTCTAATCTAGCAGTACATTTTTTTNAAAAAATTAATATTTTTGTATTGCTTAGGCTTTTTATTTTCAATCATTTACTACATGACAAATATCAGACAAATTTTAATGAGCTATTCAACAACTCATGCTAAGTGGCAATGGGAACTACTAGTTAATATCTTCCAGGCAACATATCTAAAGTTGTACCTCACTTTTTTTTATTTTTAAGAAACCTAAGTACACCTTTCCCCCCATTTTACAAATAAGAAACTACAATTACAGAGATCGCAACAAATGAGAAGTCATAGTGCTGACAGGATGAGGAGGTCTGAGATCTGAGCTCAGTTTCTCCTGACATCAGATTTCCTACATAGCATGGATACACCAGGGTGCCTCCCTTCAACTTGGACTCAACCAAGACTTCTGGANGGTCTTGATTGAAAATTTAGTATCTTGTTGTCTTCTGTAGCTTTCTCTTTGAAGAAAATGATTGCTTACCATAAGAACAAACCTATGCATTGTTTCAGGCAGGAATCAGGACATGGGTGACCACTCAAAGGATGTGCTANATGTGGTCTACCACCATGTTCAGCATATGGGGAACTTTTGTGAATTTTATACAAGTGTCAGTTATTTGGTGACTCCTATAAGCTAGTATGTGAATCTAGAAAGATATGTATAGTACCAACAATATGGTGCCAGAGGAAATCTAAAATGTCTGAGTATGGAAAGCTGTTACTCTTTTCTTCATTAAGTATTTCCTTTGAACATGGCATTAGCATGTGAAAGAATTATAGTAAGAAATGTACATTTAATGTTTATCAATTATANGCTAGGAGAAGTGGCTCAAGCCTGTAGTCCCAGCAGTCAAGAGGNGAAAACGGGAGAATTACTGTAAGTTCAAGGCCAGGTTGGGCAGCAGGATGGATGCTGTGTCAATAAACAAAAAAAATAACATATATATTTAGTAATTTAATATATTAAATATATAATGCATATACTATATCTAGAAATTTAGGAAACATGTCAATAATGACAAATGCCTGCCTATAAATTAATAATAATTTGTATACATAGCTAGAGAGATGAGAATTATTACTGTAGATCAGACATAAGGGCTACCCCTTGGAATGAGTACAGCGTCAAGAGGTTTCTAGATAAACGTGAATGGNACTGAGGCAGGANAGTTGTTCAATGGATGTTTTTCTCTACTTCCTAGATTCAGTCATCTGTGTTTGTCTCTAGAGTCAGGGCTATGATCTAGCATGGTCTTTAATGTCCCTCTGTGTAATCCTTGACACAGAGGCTTCTACCACCAACTCTGTGTCTAAAAACAAGTTTCCATTGGCTATAAGA
>LZPO01055576.1:12705-31825 GCA_001675575.1 Neotoma lepida | reverse complement strand
TCCTATTTTCCAAAATGCTTATAGTTCCAAGGCATGCTGCTCTACGTTACTGCCACACCCAATGTGAGGACACATGGACAAAAAGGCTTTTCAAAATGAATTAGCTTAAGGTGACATTCTGGTTCCCTTCTAACTGCTAATTAGACATTGATGCCAGATTTGGAGTTGCATCTTAATTTGTGATCAGTATAATAAAATCCACATCTATCCAGTTGTTTAAGCTCATTCTTTAAAGATAAATTACTCCATTTAGCATATCGGGGTGTTTACTAAATAAATAGCTGGTGTTATGTATTCACAAAGGGCATAGCACTATATAAGCCTGCCAAATGTGATGGATAAATCAGAGATGAAACCATCAGTGTGGCCACTATTTCATAACATATCTTCATGGATGCTGTCTTTAAAAAGTGGGCATGCGTAGAGACACCAAGGAGAAGATGCAGCAGGTCTAAAGTCTTCAGCCTAGAACTGTGTTCTATTAGGTTGAGGAGCAGAACAGAGCAACTCAAAAGAAGAGCGTATGAAGGTTTTGTTTTCAAGTGCACATGTGGGGAAAAGGGGGTTTTCGTAATTATGTTTGGGTGAGTCCCATGGCAAACCACGAATGGTCATGTTCTATAGAGTTATAGACTTCTTTTTTATTTTAAATTTTTAGATTTATTTTATTATTACTAAATTATGTGTATATGTGTACCTATGTGTGCATATGAAAACAGGAGTGCAGGTTTCTAAGGAGACCAGAACAGAGCATCAGATCCTTTGAACCTGGAGTGACAGGGGGTTCTGCACAGCCAGACTTCAGTGTTGGAAACAAAATTAGGATCCTCTGCAGGAGCAAAAACCAATTTTAATCACTGAGACATCCTCAAGACAATGGAGGAGCCTAATTCAATAATTTCCATAGCGAAATGACACATTATCTGATGTTTATGAGAACAGAAGACACTCTATGTGTATCAGGGTGGTGCTGAAAAATCAGACAGACTTGTTATGGATCTAAGTACATAACTTTGAAAATATTATGCCTGAGAAGCTCATCATCTAGATGGCATTTCTGAGAACTTAGTTGGAATGTAGAATTCAGGGGAGAGCCTGGCCAGAGTTACAAATTTGATTTTTCAGTATAGTTGATAGCATTTATCTACCTGATGCATGCTATTATCTAGGACATTGATTTTTTTTTTAATACTTGTGGCAAAGAACAGAGTTTAATTCGATCTCTCAAGTTCCAATATTTGATCAGACTATAATTGGCCATCATAAAATTTGCACAGGTGAGATAACCACCACCTGAACTGGACCATGCCCAGCTTAAGGACACACGTCCACTAATAATCATATTGAATGTTGTTCCAATGCAANGTTGAGAAAAGCATTTCCCAACTCTGAACTTCACCATCAGTAGTTATAGTAGTGAGCACAGGCAAAGACTCAGGACTATCCAGAAGTTGTCAAAGCGACAGACTTTAAGAAGTATAAACTAGTGAGACAGTATAGTTAGAGGGGACAATGACAGCATGAGATTTTTGGCCTTCTGTCACATATGGTCCACCTGAAGAGCACACCCTACTCCCATGGATTGTAAGAGGAACTTAGGTTCTCAGTAACTTGACTGACAGAGGACAAGAGTGAGAAGCATTGCAGAGATTGGGTATTCACAATGACGCTCCAAGTTCACTTAAGTGATTCTCCTGCAAACTAATAGAGACCAGGTTGACCTTAACAGGCTATCCCAATTATCTCTGCCCTTTGTGGAAATGGGAGCTTGCAAGGAAGGCTAACTTAGATGAAGATGAATTGAAGAAAGTCAGAGATTTTGTTCCATACTTGAATAAAGTACATAAATTTCCATCCTACACTCTCATGCACACTCTTTCTACAGTTTCCACACATAAGATAAAATATGCCCCTATCTATTTTCTCATTACAGCAGAATTCAGTACCAGTTGACTTCATCCAGTGTAGCATATACGTTCTAGTTATTCAGGTACTAAAAGGCATGTCTGTTACTGTAATACTGCATCTCTCAGACATGGGAAAAGAAGAATATTTTTGAAATCTCTACATTCTTGAGATTCAGAAGATGAAGTGTGATGTCTGCATTGAAATTACACAGGAGAACATGTTATTAAAGCAACATTGTACAGTGGCCACAGTCACATATGTGTGTCTTTTAAACAAATCTCATTTGGTATCTAAAATTTTGCGGTCAGTAGCGTAAATAAACTAACACAAATACATCTGCATTTCTTGGGCTTTCAACATGTCCACTTAATGTGACTTTCATATAAAAGATGGAGACAGTTCACACAAATTTACTTTTAATTTCTTTTTATTCTCAATGCCCATAATTATATCACTTCCTTTAGTTACTCTACAAAGCCTGAATATGCTACTTAGGCTGTAATTGTTCTGAACGTTGCATAGTATCTCTCAACTTGTCTTTTTGACAGTGACTCTCTGTTCTTCCATCTTTGTCCTTTCACACCATGCTCCCTGGAATACTTTAGCAGTTACAGCTTTGGCAACAGTCAGGGCCAAACATTTGTAAAGGAATCAGTAGAGTCAATATAGATATGGGTTAATATCTGATCTTTTTATTTCATGTGTCAATTGTCTCTCAATACCGGCTTGCCAAGTAAGGGACTTTGATTGCATGTTTATTTAATGAAGTTGTAGGAAAAANACACTAGATTAAAACTGAGACCTAGCATGATCAACAAAACATTTTAAATAAATGTATTTTATACTTAATTAATTGCTTTTAGTATATGGTTACCTTAGTACAATTCATAATTTTAACTTTATCCAGCAAAATNCTACATAATGAGTATTGGAAAATATACAATTATACATGCAAAAATCATCTTCTCATACTTTTGTATAGCCATATAATTTAGAAAATGTTGACTAACCTGATATAGACAGTTGTATTAATTTTGAAGAAGGGGAATAGAGATCTTAAATTAAGAAAACACACATTTTTGAAAATCAGAACCTGAGGTTTTTAATCTAAAATGTGATAGAGCCACTTTGAGTGTGAAGACTATAAAGAGGAAAAATGTAAAATACAATATATGCAAGAAAAAATGGAAAAAGCAATGAATATATTACCTCACAGTTGACATCATTAAACTAGGAGGAAAAAGTAAAAACATGTTTTTGAAAAGAATAGTTTTCAAGACCCCAATGTTTTCTCAGGCACCAGAAACAGCCAGTGCTTCTTGACTTAATTTTCAATACCAATGTTCTGAGGCCTTATTTTGAATACTAGAATATGTATTCAACATTCACCTCTCAATTTTCCCTATTGCCAATCCCATAAAGTACTCAGAGTAGAGACAGAATTTTAGAAAGTGCATTTGTTCATACCATTTCTTTGACTTTTATTTTATTTTTCTGNTTTAAGTTGGAATTTATTTTCTACAAAATATATTGTTTGTGCTACTGTCTACAATATGGGCAGACTGTGCTTCTGTGTAGTCCTCTCCCTGTGTGCTTACACAGGCAATATGAACATCAAGAAATGATGCATAAAGCTATTTATGATTGCTTTTGCTGTCTTTTTTAAAGATAGATTGAGTGCATATAGAGACGTTATTCTTAGCAAACATCTGGAAAGCATTTTGATTGTTTTTTGTGGAAACGTAAAACTTTCATTTTACACATGGCTTTTGCAAGCTATAATTGTGAAGACTTGTGTAAATGAAGCACAGTGGAGAATTGCTTATATCTGTATAGGCAGCTTCTCTCTGCGCTACCTTCTTTCCATGTGTTACCCTAATACCTTGAAAATANTTTCCTAGTCTGGTAGACTGCTGAATTCCTTTGTCCAGAAATGATGAGACCTCATTAGCATCATCATTCCTAGTATTTGAACTGAAATGACATTTATTGATTTCTATATTTTCTGAAACAATCTATAGAGCACAAGGCAAAGCAGTTTGTTGTGAGAATAGAGAATTCACTTGCTCATTGAATAATGAAGCATTATTAGGTACATGTGTCCTCAGAATAGGAATTAGGCTAAGCACTGGAAAAGGAAGACAGTCTAGATTCCCAAGAGACTCCATGCAGGCAGAAGAGAAGGCCAAGGGAGCACAGTAGTGGAATAAATTTCAATAATTTTATGTGTTTTAATATCAGCATGAATAGAGCCCTGCTCAAGATGCCAATGTGAAGAAAGTTGAGAGAGGTATACTGCCTCAGAGAAGTTGGGAAGGAAGTGGAGAAGTTAACCAGTGGGCTACAGAGATGTGGGCTTGGGGTGGAGGGGTAGGTGATAGGGGAGGAACAGAGAAAGCGGAAGAAGACGAAGCNGGAGAGTCAAGCCAGATCTTACCTGGGTAAGATCCTAGTATCCACTCAAAGCAGATTAGGTTTTGTCCTGGGGAAGACCAAGATTTTGGTTTGGCTGCTGGGCAGGGTACCAGTGAATACTGAAAACATGGTGGTTTAATTGATTTTCATTTTAGAAATCTTTGTAATGGCAAATTTATTTTCAAAAGTCCAAGTCTAGAAGGAGTAAGGTTGGTTAGAAAATTCTTGAACTAATATGAGTTAGGCCATAATAAGATTTAAGGTTTGGTAGGAAGATATGGACATTGATTCTGTCATGGAGACATTGTGGTGACACAATTTTACAACTGATTCTGTTATGAAGCCGTACTACAAAATGTCCTGACCAGGATGACACTGAGAGGCATACAACAAACCTGCTTTNACATTATTATAAACTAGAGGTAATTAGTAGTTTAAATTATACAGTGTTGGAAGATGATGAAGTCCTAAATAGAAAGAGAAGTTTAATTGTGAACAGTAAACCTAAAATATAGACACAAACTACCGTAACAACCCCCCCACCGGCCGATATGCACTCCCCTGAATGCCTGAGTGCCAGTTAATATCCCAAAGCTCCCACAAATAGAATCACTTTACTCTTAGGATAATGCACTGTCACAGAGCTGGTTGCTAAGAGCTCCTTATGGGTACTTGATTCTGACAAGGATACAATGCTGTCACCTGCTCCTCAGTTAACTCTGGATTCCCACATTTTAGTAGATGCAAACTGCTGGGACAAAACAGAAGGCTAAAAAGGGCTCCCACCCGGGCTTCTGCCTTTGCTAGCTTCCCTGATCCGTTCCTCTTCAATCCTCCCACTCACCTGGAGCTGCTTTGGGATTCCAGATGGTCACAGACAGAGAGGACCAACTACAGACCATTGAGGTCTGCCTCTGCCTGCCCTATATTATTGGGCTTGTCAGGAAGAAGTAGATCCAGGTATTAGGGCGAAAGCCCAGGTGAAAATTGGAAACAAACGCTCCAGACTCTACTCAACACAGTGCAGGTAGAATGGAGAGGTACCAAGAAGGAGCTTTGACTTTTGACTGCTGTGACTTGGTGGTCTGCCCCTAAGTTTTCAGCGTGAAGGGGGGTTAGCTACAGGGTCTTATCTAAGGTGTACAGAAGATAGACTGAATTTTATTAGACTGTCAGTTTCAGGACCCTGAAGTTTAGGGTAATGGACTTGTCCTATAAACAACTGAGTAAGTGGTTTTGCACCTGAGCAGAGGGCACTAGACTAGAGATGGGAATTCAGCAGCATCTGATTAAAGCTGTGAGCTCATAAAGGATGGTGTGGAATGAGGAGTGAACACAGAATGGATTGATGAGAATATCAATACTCTCAACCTATGGGGCGTGACCCTTTTGAGGTCCAATGACCTTCTAACAGGGGTCATATCTCAGATATCCTGCATATCAGATATTTACATTATGATTCATAACAATAGCAAAATTATAATTGTAAAGTGGCAATGAAATAATTTTATGGTTGGGGAGGTCATTAAAACCTGAGTGGCAGCATTAGGAAGTGTGAGAATCACTACTGTAGAAAGCGGTGGGTCCACAAAGGAATTTGAGAGAAGTAGGACAAAGACACAAGTTGAAACATGTTTTGCTAGAAAACATTTCAAGAAACTGAGAATAAAGAAAAGTGTCCAGGGCTACATACAGGTCAGAAAAGTTGTGCTCCTAAAATCCTGTCATGGGATTTACAATGAAGAGATGACAGGTGACTTTGACAGACACATTCTTCTGTGGAGACTTTGTAATGGAAGTTAAAGGAGACAGATAACAAACAAAAGAAGTGGGGGAGAAAAAACTGTCAGATCAAACACTATACTAGAAAGATAGTGGCATTTAAAATTTTAATTGTTGATGGTGTCTCTACAAACAATTCTCCAAGCATGTGTGCAGTGCAAACAAAATTGATAGCCAGTGGATTATCAGAAAACATGGTGGTGTTAGTTTTGAGGAAAATAGATAGTTTGGGTTACTTTCACATGAAAAACTCAAAATATAGAGGCTTACAATCAAAATCATTTTATGATTTGTCATGGTCCTTGGTCAAGAACTTAGATAGGACCCTAACAGCATTGTATCATCCAAGGTGGGCTCTTTATGTATTCGGAAGATGGGCAGGCACGTGTTCCTGTATACTTTCTATTTCCTCATGGGAGGCTGCAGCAAAGCAATCAAATTCCACTCAGGTATTAAAAATAATGACATCATGAAATTGAAGACAAATGGTTGGAACTAGAAAAGATCATCCTGAGTGAGGTAACTCAAATCCAGAAAGACAAACATGGTCTGTACTCACTTATAAGTGGATAATAACCTTATAGTAAAGGATAACCATGTTATAATTCACAGACCCAGCGAGGCTAGGTAACAAGAAGGGGCAAGGGGGACACTTGACTATCCCTGGGAAGGGAAAAATAGAAGAGATTTCCTGGGTGGACTAGGGGCTGGTGGGGACAGGAACATGAGGGATCATCTGGGGGTGAGGTAAGGGGGAAAGTAATAAAAGATCAAACTGGAAAAGAGGCGCATTTGGGGGGTCAGGTAGCAACCTGGTGCAAGGAAAACTCCCAGAATCTACAAGGATGACCCTAGCTAAGACTCCTAGCAATTGCAGATATGTAGTCTGAACTTGCCATCTCCTGTGACCAGGCAAGATTTCCAGTGGAGGGATTGGTGTACCAACCTAGCCACATAACATTGATCTACAGTCTTTCCTGCTTATGGGATGTGCTGGAGTAAGGGTGGCACAGAGATTGTAGGAGTGGCCAACCAATGACTGACTTGTTCAGCCTGAGACCCATGCCTTGAGAGTGAGCCCACCACTGACACTGCCTGGAGTGCCAGAACCCAGAGTCTAGATGATGCAGAGACCTAGGATAGAACCAAACACAACAGGAGAGGGAAAATGTCAAGGTAATGATGCCTGATGATATTCTGCTCTACTCTTAGATTGGTGCCTAGCTCAATAGTCATCAGAGAGGCTTCATCCAGTAACTGATGGAAACAGATGCAGAGACCCACAGCAAACATTAGGACGAGCTTGGGGAATCACGATGAAGAGAGGGAGGAAGGCTTGTAGGAGCCAGAGGGTTCAAGGACATCACAAGAAAATTCATAGAATCAACTAACCTGGGCTCATAGGAGCTCACAGAGAATGAACTGACAACCAGGGAGCCCGCCTGGGACTGGGCCCTCTGCATACATGTGACAGTTATGTAGCTCAGTCTCCTTCTGGGACTCTTAACAGTGGGAACAGGGACTGATTCTGACTCCTTACTGGATTTCCTCATACTAGGTTGCCTTGCTCGGCTGTAATACATGGCAATGTGCTTAGTCTTACTACAACTAGATATGGCATGTTTTGTTGATTTCCATGGGAGACCTGCACTTCTCTGAATAGAAATGGAGGAGGATTGGATGGTGGGTACAGAGGGAAGGTTTGGGGGGGACTGAGAGGAGAGAAGGAAGGGGAAACTGCGGTCAGGACGTACAATCAATGAATAAATAATTTAAAAATAATAAAATCATTAAAAAAGAACTTCTCGGGGATCTTAAAACACAGTGTCAAGGGGCCAGCCTCTTGTCATTGCTCCACTTTGCTTGTATTCCATTGTTAAATCAAGGCACAGCCTCTGTGCTAAACCTTAGAAAATCATAAAACCCTGCTGGAATGTCTGAGTGGGGTAAACATTGGAACATCCAACCACAAATTTGAAGATCCACATGTGCTGGTAATGTGGCATTGATTTTTCAATGTAACTCCCAATTATCACTGTGTTTATAAACTAAATCACATCATTCACACTGACACCACCACTACCACAACTTCCATAGGTTTCATTTACTTAGGCAATAAGGACATTACATTTTAAAAAAATTCCAGGTGAGAAAATTCACTTAAAATGAAATAATTGAAACTCTCAGTAACTTGAATAAAGAAATAATACATATAATTCTGCATTTTGAGAAAAGTTATTGAGACATGCACATCTCAGAAGCTCCTCTGGAGGATGGCCTTGTTCTATACTTTTGTACTTCTTAAACATTCAAAACCGCTCCCTCACCTGAAGGTGGTAGCCCCATTAGCCCAGACTGACCAGCTCAGCTACCACGGAGGCCCACAGCCTGGCCTTGGGTTGGCCCACCCTGACATCTACACCATCTAGGGCCTGCTAGAGTTTGTGAAGGGACTGGTCCTGTGGAAGGATACCTGCGGATCTCCATGACTCTGGGTAGCTGCAGGATATCCCAGAGGAGTATGGAGAGGATCCAGTGATGATGGTGAACCAGAATCCAGAGGTCTTGAACTAGACTAGTGACTCACTGCAATGAACGTTTGCTAGTAAAGCTGATTGGGAAAAAGGTATATTATGTGACACACCACTGCTCCCAGAGCCACCAGGAAGAATGAAGCGTTGGAGAGGCAGGAGAGATGGAGAAGTGAAGAGGATTTTTTTTGTTCTTATTTTTGTTTGGTTGATTGCTTTCTTGTTTTGTTTTGTTTTTGTTTGATTTTTGTAAAATTTTCTTTTTGGGGGGCGTTTCAGAGGGGAGGGGAGGATATGGAGGGACTGGGAGCAGAATTAGGGTACATGAAGTGAAATTCCCAAAGAATCAATAAAGAGATTATGTTAAAAAAATTCAAAACAATATTTCTAAGTTTAAAAATTGTACCATTCTATCAATTTCATCTATGACGCATAGTATCAAATTTTCATTACAAAAATTGCTCAACCTTCAGAAAACATTGTGTCTGTATTAAAACATAGAGGATGATTGTTTTTGAAATAATAATAAGGTACTTATTTATAGGTAGTTTTGTATCAAAATTTGTAAGGATGATTCAGGAAGAGTACCACCACTTCCATATTTCTCAAATGATTGCTGCTAATAACATATGAACAACTTCAGCTTCATCATTTACAGAATCCAATAAAATTTATAATTCAGAAATAACTTACATATGACAGCTACTAAATTATGGTTTTACACACACACACACACACACACACACCCCTATTTCTATATTTAAGGTCAAATATTAATATACATGTGCATATGTAGAAACACACAAATTTACTTTTCCATCCTAATCAATTGCATATGAGAAATATGTGTATAAAAGAGTCATGACTTCACTTTTATTTCTTAGGTAATCTTCAATGAAATGAAACATTACTAAAAATAACAAAAAAATTCTCAGAAAAAATTCTTTTTTTAACTTCCATGTATATCCTGTACAGAGCTGAAAAAACTGAGCCCGCCTGCATAGTTTAAAAGTAGTCAGGGGGCTCTGCTGGGGGGATGAGTTCAGCAAGTGAGACTTGGTTGAAGATACTGTCACTGATACTTGCTAGCAAAGAGCAAATAAAATTTTAAGAGAATATTTGGCCTTGAAAATACTTCCAGGGCAAAGGTATTTTCTAAAGACCAAGAAAAAATAAATAAATCTGTGTACTGAGCCAAAATCAATGTGTGAAATCCAGTTTTCTCCNGAGCTTTTTGGTTGATGGTGTCAGCTGCAGGCTCCCAGGCTGGCGGCTCTTGGTCCTCCCAAACCATAAGCAGCCCTGTTTGCTCTAGGGCTTAAAATATTTTTAATTATAGCTAACATTTTGGAACTGACAGAGTTCTCCTAAAACATCCAAATATTTGGTAAACACTCTAAGTAGGCACATAGCCACCATATTGGTTTCCTCTGTTGTGTTCTGGCCTGTGTTAACCTTTGCATTTTAGAACCTCAAGTAGAAATTGTTAAACTGCCTAAATCTTGGAACTAGGCAAAGCAAACCATTGACTATTAGCTTCATGCTGGACTAACCTTGACTTCCTGTCAGCTCTCATTTCACATCTATATAGAGCAGAGAATAATAGGATACAACAAACATAGATATTTGTCTAGTGAACACATTTTTACAAAATATGGTGATTAAGTCAAACATGAAACTGATTTCTGTTTGGGAGGATCCAGAATATTTTTGTTTCCTTTCATTTTTATATATGGTTTAGTATTATATGGAACCTCAAATATTACCTTAATACTCATGTATAAAAGGCTTAAAAACCTGTCTAGTTTCTGAACTTAGCCCAGTTTTGACATGTTGAAATTTTCTACCTTTCTCTCTTAACTAAAATTTTGGATTAATGTTTATTTTATATTTTTCTAGAAGTTAGAATTTCAACAGATCAAAATTATGTTTCAGCGGGAGAAGAGTAATTATGCTAATGAATGTAATTATTTGAATTAAGTAAAGGATAATATTGCCACACTTTGCTGTGTTTTAGTTTTGTACTGCTTGCAGGTATTGGCTTGTCAATTAATAAGAGACTTTTATTCATTATTTTCTATGAAGACACAGTCTGTTCTTCCAGACTCANGAGTAGTCTGACTGACATATGTATTTCACATGTCATTGTAATGCATAGTGTTATGTGTGGAGAGTGATGTTCACATGATAAAAGTGAGATCTACAAAAGTTGTGTCCATAGACTGGGTGTGTGACTGAAGTGGGGAGTATGCTGGCTTCTGAGCCGAGGGATGATTGGGCACTGCCTAACTAAATGAGGGAAACAGGAAGTGATCCTTGTAAGCAAGAAGTAGCCATTACCTGGAGGGGCAGATGTAGAGAAAGGTGAGGTGATAATAGTGAGCCTGTCATTTCCTGTTGTGGTTACAGGAAGCCCAAGAAGGTGAAATAGTATTCTGCATAAGCAAATCATCTGTGTTGGATGCTGCATGGAATTGTACTCCAGATTTTATCTCTTGGGTCTAAACCCACCTACGTTTGTGGTCTTTTGGTGATGATTTACCTCAATAAACCACCTTCAGTGAATATAAAAATTCAGTATCTGGAGGAAACCAGAAAATCACCCAGGGTCTTACTTGAATACTTGAGAATGGCACACTCAGACTGGCAAGACTAAGGGAGGCAACACTTTTTTAATTAATTAAATTTATTCATTTATTCTACTTCCCTCCTCTCCTCCCTGCCCTCCCTCCACCTCTTCTCTGCCACTTCCACAATCCATGCCTCCTGTGTTTCTGTTCAGAAAGGGGCAGGCCTCCCATAGGTATCAACAAAGCATGGCATATCAAGTTGAGGTAGGACTAAGCCACTCATAAAATCTTCACAGGTAAATCTGACTGTATCTGAGGAATTACAGTTAATAATGAAGAGATTCTCTCTGGAATTTCTGCTGAAGGAGCTATAGTCATATTTTCTGAAGCCAGACGATATTGGAATAAGTTTAAAGAATATATAATATGAGTTATATATAATATGAGTTACATATTTTAGCATCTCCACTTTCAGACAAGAAACTGTTTTCTCTGGAATACTAAGGATGTCTATGATATGACTGACTTAAGAGTTATCTCTTATCTAATGACATTTTCAACATTTCTAAGTGGCCGTAAGTTAATTAATACAAAGTTTCAGTGTAATGTTTTAGTGAGTAGGAATGTACATGATGCAATGGTGAAATCTTATTTGTGCATGGATAGCTTTTGTAACTTTTCACATTACTTGTAGCTTTAGATAATGGGTGAAACTCGAAGAAATATAAGTCAAATGGTTGTGATTTGAAAAATTTTGCAAAGAAATGACTTAATACTGGGGATGTAGCACAGTAAAAGAATTTAATCCTAGTATGGAATAGGCTATTGTGTTCTATCTCCAACATCCCCCAAACAAAATGAAACAAAACATAACAACAACAACAACAAAAATACAAAAGCTTAATCCAGATAAATTTACATTATAAATTTTATGAAGACACATTAATCTTAAACTAAGAATTTTGATCTAGAAGTATTTGTTCTTTTATTTTAAGAAGGATGACAGCATAAGAGGGAAAACTGCTCCTCGCAGATAGAATTCTATGTTCATTACAGATACTCAACAATTATAGTGATATAGTTTTAAATAGCTAGGAGAATACTGTAACTTTAGAACAGAGACCCTGCCCACACAGACCAGCCGTGGGGCTGACAATTTCCGAAGTGTTTTCAAGGATTTCTACAAAATTCTCAGTCAGGCAATTATTAAATATTCTTAAAGTTAGGCATCATAAAATGCAATTCATTCATAGTCTTTGAGTACCAATTATATGGCAGCTGATGGGAATCAAAAGAACCTATGCAAAGTAACAGTCTTCTTCAAAATGTCAGGGAACTGAATTAAGTATTAAAATATCTCACTATTTGCATTTATAGAAATATGTACAAATGAACAAAAATGCAGAATAAAAGAGAGTGGTTACTTAAATGGAGACACACAGTTCACAGAAGCTATTCAAGCCTGCTTCTTTATTATTCTTTTTAAAGACAGATCCTCATATAGCCCAAGATGGCCTCATAGCTAAGAGTATGGCAGGCTTCTTGTCCTCCTGCTTCTACGTTCTAGGTGTTTGGGCTATAGGCTTGTGTCATGTTGTCTAACTTATGTGTTGCTGATAAAAGTACCACATGGCTTTATAATAAAAGTCTTTGTGAGAACAGGGCTGAAGGGAACATACCTCAATATGATAAAGACTATATATGACCAACACCGAACCAGATCATCCTAAGTCAAGNAAAACTCAACACAATTCCACTGAAGTCAGGAATGTGATGGGACTTTTCCCNGTGGCTTCTTTACAATAGCTTGAGGAAGTAGCAATAAGACAAAAGGAGGAAACTGATTTATACAAATAAAAAAAGAGGTCAAATTATCCTATTTGCAGNTGATTTGATATCACACTTAAGANATCCCCAAAATTTCAACAGAAAATGTCTATAAGTGATCAATACCCTTTTAAAGTGGTAGGTTAAAAAGCCAACTTAAAAAAAAAGGTAGCTTTTTTATATGAGAATGACAAATACGCTGAGAAAGAAATTGTGGAAATATTTCCATTTCTAGTAGTCTCAAAAAAAATCTAGGAGTAAACCTAAACAAGGAGGTGAAAGACCTCCACAATGAAAACCAATCCCCAACTCATGAACACAAAATAGTTTCCAAAGATAGAAACATAAGGTGGTAGATTCTTGGCNTTTGTGATGATTAGTTTTAATTTCCAAGTTGACAAACTCAGGAATAACCTGGGAAAGGAGTCTCATTGAGGAACTGACTGCATTAGGTTGGCATTTAGGTACGTCTTTTAGGGGTTATCTTGATTGTGTTCACTGAGGTGGAGGATTCATTCACTGTGGGCAGTGTCATTACCTGGGCATGGGATCCNAGGTTGTTTAAGAGCAGCAGTNAAGTGAACACTAACTTNTCTGCATTAACCTTTTCCTCTCTGCTTTTGACCATGGATGTAGTGTGACTAGTTCTCTGTAACTCTTGCTTCTGCACTTTTACCCCATGATNGACTATAACCTGGACTGTGACCCAAATAATCCCTTTATTGCTTAAATCNTTTTTGTCAGAGTGATTTTTATCACATCAACAGGAAATTGAACTGGACAGNTTTTTTGAATGTCATAGNAAAGAGATGCAGACTCTGTGGTTGCCGTGGCTGCCTGTCCATCTTTGATTGATAGTAGCCATCCAGCAGCCATCTGCTCTGCCTACACGCAATGTCCTTTTTCTTACCACTCATAGACTTCTGCTCAGGAAGCAGGAAAATGCATTTCCCCGGTAGGAAAATTATATGGAATCACTAAATGTTCTGCTTCTTCTTCTTTAGCATTATACATATTTTCATGACTAGACATGGTAACCAAAAGTATAAAATCCCAAACCACAAGCAAATAAACTGGAAAGGATGTTTTGATATGATCATAAACAAAAGCACATGGAATGGCTTGTTACTTATCTCTTCCAGGTAGAAAGAACAAAGGGAGCAAATTATTCACTATTTTCAACATAGAAAGACAATAAAGAAGACATAAAACAAATACACTTACCTATTTGCTAATAAATATGTTTGTATATTCATATATATGACCACAACACAGCATACTATGTGCAATGGACTTTTTGTGAATCATATGAATTTAAGCTATCAATCTCTGTCCCAATGATCTTTATGGACAAAATAACCTATAATAACAATTTTGACACTGACAATTTCATGCCTCCTTATATAGATCTAGAAATTAAATCAGGGTCCTCTAAAAGCTTACATTTAGAAGCCTATACTTGAAAAAATTATAAATAATCATTGGCTAAAGTTGCAGAATCTAAACATTCAAAGATTAAATGACAAAATGAATTCCACAGTATAATTTGTGGCCTCCTGCCTGGCAAGATACTTGATAAATGATAGCTGAATATTTGATACAGGATATGTACTTACCATAAGCAATTACATTTTTCNACTCTTATCTCTTACCCTTACATGAAATAATAGCATCATGATGGAATAGAGACGGCCACCATCCTTTGACACTCTTGCTTTGGAGAAGTAGAGTCTTCCTGGGTAGCTCTGAGATTGTTTTCATTAATAGAATTATATAGAAATGATACATAGAACCAGGGTTTATTTTTCTGTTGTTGTTTGTTTGNTTGNTTGNTTGGTTGGTTGGTTGCAGNTTTGCAAGCAAGTAGTAATCAACTCCTGTATCATGCAAAACTCATTCTTAGGACCAGACACTGCTGTCAGTTTCAACTATCCACAGGGAAGGCCAGCTGAGCCTCTGGCTGAGAGCATTATTTGTTCTCTGGCAAGTAGGGGATTCACTGGAAGAAGCCCTATCCATCTATGTTGGGCTACTCAGCTGATGCCACAGAAGCACAAATAAACCAGTGGCATCAGCTCTATGCAAATCATGAATTCCTGAGCCAAATGAATGTTCCAGTTGTTTTAAGCTAGTAAATATTAGGTGGTTCATTTGTAGCAATAGATACATGGAAATTTTCCATTTGCCAAAATATCCACAGATAGGCAGAAATGGTGCAGAGGAATAAATGTGCNTGAAGTTTATGTAAAATTACATCACAAACATTTGCCATAGGACAGAAATGGTGANAAAACATGAATTAACAGATAGCAGATGATGTGCCAACTTTAGAGATACCTAGGTNCTTCCTAGAGCGCAGTGCTGGCNAGGACTGCTTTGGCAGCTGGTTTCACTGAGAAGCTGCCTCTGATTGATTAGCACTGCAGATTGGTCAAACCTTTAGAGATTTGTTCATTTCAGGTGTTATGACATTCAAGTGGGAGATCTCCCAGTCACTTTATTCTAAAAAAGAACTCATCAGAAAAATAAGAACAAGTGCATTAATATTCATTGAGACACNTGAACTTTCTAAAGCAATATACAGAGTTGATGTTGTAGCCACACACGGATAAAAAGAGGTCATGGGAGTGGAAGACCTTGTTGAGGAGAAGGGTTCTAGTGGGAGAAGAAGGGGATTGTAGGTGAGAGAGNCTAGGAGGGATTTTATAAATATACATAAATGTTAAGCAATAGAATTAAAAGTAAAAACCGTTCAGGAAGACGACTGTTGCATGCTGCCCTAAGATGTGGGACCTGTTTTAAGAAACATGGACTTCAAAGAGGGCTGTTTGTGAAAGGGAACAGGAGAAAATGCAGGAGGGAAACCAATGGGGGTTGAATACAAGTAAAGTATATTTTATATCATGGGAAAACTCAACATTTTGTAGAATTAATGTATGTCACTAAATAAATAAACAAAATTAAACAATCATCATTATTTTCAANTTTTTCTAAAACTCAATGAAATTTCCCATTTTTGAAATGGCTGCAATGTTGAAGTCTTGAACATGCTAGGCAGGCCTTTAACCACTGAGTCACATCCTCTGCCTCACAAAATTCTGTATGCACTTGTACAATGACAAATTCATCTCTTTTGGTTTTATTTGTTTAACTTATTCTTGAAATTTCAGGGTTGTTTTTCTTTCTCTCCTTTCTTTATTTTTTTTTCTTACTTTTTTTGAAAATTAATTATTTTCTATTAGTAAATGAGTTTGGTTTATATAAAATAATTTGGAACATAGTATCATGAAATGGGGATTAAGGGAAAATAAGTGGTGTACTTTCTGTGTTGAGATGACAGTGGTTGGGAATCAAGGCCAGAACATGACCTGGATTCTATATCTAGTCCACTTTTAAGTCTTGTATTGTTCAAGTGATTTTACTACTCCACGTATTTCCTCACCTGACATCATGGCAATGGTATCAGCCTGAACTCACACAAGAAGATGAAATAAAATAATGGACAAAAATAGCTTAGAGATCTGAAGATTCTTCTCAGTGTGTGACAGAAGAAAAAAAANATAGGGCCATGTCTTTATAAAAAGAACTCTGGGACACAGGTGGCCGTTTCATATTTGCTTCCAGTAAAACCTGGAACTTTGTTAGACAAAGGATGCTGTGGAGTTGAATGTGTGGCTAAATTGCTAGCTGGCTGCACTTAATGTGATTTGGCTTTTTAGTCCATGAATAAACCTGGAATGATCGTCACTTGGCTAAGACACCTGAGCGCTGCTAATGAGGACCAGGATAAAAGTGTCTGCCTGGAGACTTTCCAATCTCATCAATAAGACGCAAATGTGAATATAATCAGAGAGAGGGGGAAAATAGCTCAGATAAAATTATAAAACCAGATACCAAGAAAGATAAGAGGAATGATGAAGTATAACACAGACAGACTTCTGAGTAATTTATGTGATAATATAACAAGAAAGGCTTTCTCCAAGGCCCCTGTAATCCATTCACTAAGAATATACAAAGAGCAAAGTATTCAAAGAATGAGAAACATAAAATTATATATAATCCAGGTTTAATGGTGCAGAATCAACTAGAGTGTGATAGCAGAAATGCAAACTTGATTTAAAATGAGAGATCATTTGAAGTTAAATATTACATTGTGAATCATTTTGATANGGATATTTACGACATAGCTCCATACAGANTGTATTTGAGAGAGAGATTTCTCTCAGTCTCATTCTTTACAGGTAGAAAAGTTGAGCCAGTGAGCTTAGGAGATGTCTGTTAGATCACAAATATAACAAAGAGTAAGATTTAGATTTACACTCAGCTCACCTTCTAAGTTATATTCTACCATATGTCTGGGGTTCCTCTGTATTAAGGAAAAGACATATTGCAGATTCAATGACCCCACGAGGCAGAAACTAACAGGATATGAAGAGTTCTGTATTGGCTTGCTAATAACAAAATTTCCTAAATGTTGGAATAAATAATCAATCATAACATTGTCTGGGGACAAGAGATGGCTCAGCAGTTAAGAGATTGTGTTGCTCTTGCAGATGACCCAAATGGTGACTCATATATCCAGACCTCCAATTCCTGGGACATCTGCCACTCTCTGCTGGTGTTTGTAGGCACCAGACATGAGCATACATACACGTAAGCAAAACATGCATACATGTAAAATAAAATAAGTAAATCTAAAAAACAGTTAAAGACAAAAAGCTGCCTAAATAAAAACTTGTTGAGGTCTGAGAGAAGCTGTGCAAATACGACACATACAATTCAACAACTTTAGGGATAAACACATCTGAGGGAAAAAAATTACCACTAGGCCAATTGGCACACATACCACCTACCAAATGTTCTTTAACTCCGTTATAATAGTAGTAAGATTCTTGTGCTAAGAAAAAATCTTTTTAAATTATTTTTTCACATTTTTTGAGTGTGTGTGTGTGTGTGTGTGTGTGTGTATGTGTGTGCATGCCCATATACATGCATGATTGGTCCATGGTGCCTGTGCGGGTGTCAGAGGGCATCTTTCAGGAATAAGTTCTCAGTGGTAAACATTCTTAACATAATATCTACCCTCAGCATATTTTAAGTGTACAATGTAATATAATCAGGTGTAGGATTGTGCTTTATGTGGTTTCTAGAACTGACTTATCCTACATGATTGGAAGTTTATACACACGGCTGTCATCTGTTCATTGCTGCTTCTCAAAGCTCCTGGGAACTCCGCTCTACTCTGTGGCTGAGAATTTTATCATTATGGATTCCACAGATAATGGAATAATATAGCACGGGACTTTCCTCTTTTCTTTTTCTTCTTTTCTCTTTTTCTTTTCTTTTACTATATTTTGTTCTATGGAGAAAGGTCTCATGTGGTCCATGGTGGCCCATGGTGGCCTACTGCTTGCTGTGTAGCAGACAATAATTTGAAGTCCTGGTCCTCCTGCTGCCACCTCCCAGGTGCTAGGATTATAGGCATGTGCCCTATAATACCATGCCCACCAGTATTAGTTTTCCAGGGTCTGGATCACTTTGGTTAGCATCCTTTAAGTCCGTCTATGTCGCAAATGACAGCATTTCTTTGTCTTTTAAAGTTGAACAACTTTCCATCTTTCTATACACACCATTGAATCTGGCCAGGTTTTGCCACTGATGAAAAAAATTAAAAGGTAGACTAATNAAAAATTAAAAAGATCCCAAGATGGGGTAGCCTTGACTAATTTGTAGTTAAAATTCAAAGAAAACATGGGACATCATCCCATTTAAAATTCTGAAGGAAGTGTTTGTGGAATGGAAGTTAACTCACAAGCAAGCAAGTCAATTAAAAGAAATTATTGAAAATACATGTATAAAATTTTAACCATTTCAATGGCATTTGTGTATCATTGAACCCTTCCAAATACAGGAAATGTAACTTTAATCAAAATGAGAAAACAAAACAGTAAATCCAAATTAACTATAATGGTGGCTCAAAACTCTAACACTGGGACTCCGGAGGCTGAGGCAGGAGATGCTATCTACATTCAAGGTCTAGATGGTGAGATATAAAACAAAATAAATCCAAAGACGTCTAATTAATAC
>LZPO01055575.1:40104-54873 GCA_001675575.1 Neotoma lepida | reverse complement strand
TTGGTTTTTCGAGACAGGGTTTCTCTGTGTAGCTTTGGCGGTGCCTTTCCTGGAACTCACTTGGTAGCCCAGGCTGGCCTCGAACTCACAGAGATCCACCTGCCTCTGCCTCCCGAGTGCTAGGATTAAAGGCGTGNGNCACCACCGCCCGGCGTGATTTCACATGTTTATCTGAGAGGAAACCCAAGAAACTGACTTGGTTCCCATCTTACTAGACTCAGACTATTTACCTTCCTACTTAGGGACACCATACCTNGGCACTTGTCCATCTANCTCTTTATATGTCAGTCTATTTTTCTCTTTGTATTTTTNTATATCTCTCTGTCTCGCTCCTCAGNTTGTAACACATAAAAACCCAGGTTCCTAAATATGATTATTGCATTGGGGAAGGACGAGAATGTCAGNTGTTCATAACANCTNATGCAAAGCAGTAGCATGCATCCAGGCTTGAGTGTTATGTTATCTGGAGTAATAGTAAAAAGACAGAGAACCCTAAGTGGTGACAAGAAGTGGAAGCAGGGCATGGTTGAACAATGAGGTCTGTTTGTCTTGTGATGAATTACCATAGAGAACAAGGATGTAATCTCTGACCACACACATACCTGTGGTCGACATGGAACTTGTCTATGAGTAAAAGTTTGGAAAAAAATTAGTCAGATTTTAATACAATAATTCCTTGAGATAATGCAGGCATGTGACAATTTCTGAATCCTAATAATGCACCTTGATGAATTTTCTCATAGTTAAAAACCCATGAAAACACAGCACTGTAAGATAGGAAAAAATTCATTGCTGCCCTGAAATCCCAGTCAATGTTGCCTCATATAATGATGTTAGCCATTTTGGAGCATATGTTACAGTGTTCATGCAGCCTGGATGAGTACCCATCTTTCATCATCAGTCACTGGGTTTTTCTTCTTGGACACATGTTTACTGAATTTTTTGATAGGAGACTATCCTGGTATCTTTATTTTCCATAGTCATGGAATTGTTTTTCTCCAGGCTCTCACTTGCCGCCTGCCTGTGTCTTCAAATGGGGAATCTCTTGTGTGCAACATATTTTGGTAATCCACTGTCTTGAACATCTGCAGATATCCTGCACATGCTAATTAAATTATATTTAACAGAAACATGAAACACAAAAAAAAAACATGGGTGTTGCAACTTCTATATGTCAGGGACATTACAACTGTCCTTTAGGCCTGGGAGGCCCAGGCCCAGACCTCTGCATCTATTCAACATCNTTCAACAGTGNGTAATCCTGAAATACCCATCCACTGCCCATATATTGTCTTGTGCTCTTTTCCTGGCCACTCTTCATACAGGAGTCCCCAGATCACACCCACAGATAAATCACAGATAATCAGGGACCCCTCCCCCCAGTTGTCCCACATAGCAAGGAAACCAATATAATGTGTGATCTTGCACCTTCAAATCCCAGCACAACTCTCNTAATAGATATCCCAAAGCCTCACCTGTCACTGACCCTGCATTCTGTGCCTTGTCTCCCAGCCTCCATCTGTCAGGAGTCTCTATAGCTATGCTTTCTACCTTCAGGGGAACCTCCAGTTGCCTCCTGTGGCTAGAAGTTCCAAGTAGTTAATTTCTACTTCCTCTTGATCCTTCACATTTTCTAGCCATCANTCATTTGTTACACTTCACCTCTTCTTCAGGTTCATCTCCGTTTCCATCGCCCCACTGCCCTGCTAGTTACCTGACATCACTTCCCTCTGTCCCNCTGTGGTTCTGAGACCCAAGTAGTGACCTGGTGTAACCCCCTCCCAGCTTGTATTTCCTCTGCACCCCATATANCACTGTCCATCACCATCAGATACTCNATACCTCTTCTCTCTGATCTTCATGGCCTGACTGGTTTTTATAGGTGGAATGCTTGTTTTATCATTATGGCTCTGCATTGTAACTTGGTATCAAGTATGGAAAATCTTCAAAATATTTTTATTTATATTTATNTATTACATTGTNTGCATACCTACCCAGTTATTTGATTTTTAACAGTATCCCTTAAGCATTCGCTTTCTGGATTTATTGTCTTAAAACATTTAGTCATCCTGATTTTACTAATTTTACTTTATTGTGGCAATTGCTGTGTGTATACAGTAAAATAGGATCCAACTCCTCCCACATTTTCCACAGAATGAGGTCTTCCCACCCTATGACCTATTTAAGCCCAGTTAATGCTGCCCATATGTGCATGTATGTGAAGCCAATCACTGCAAAATAGGAAACATACCAGTGACCACACACTCAAAATAGAATGACTCTATTCTTTGTCAAGAATAATTCACGCCGGGTGGTGGTGGCGCACGCCTTTAATCCCAGCACTCGGGAGGCAGAGGCAGGCGGATCTCTGTGAGTTCGAGGCCAGCCTGGGCTACCGAGTGAGTTCCAGGCCAGCCTGGGCTACCAAGTGAGTTCCAGGAAAGGCGCCACCAAAGCTGCACAGAGAAACCCTGTCTCGAAAAACCAAAAAGAAAAAAAAAAGAATAATTCACTTCCAACTGCTCCTCAGTAAGAGGTAGGGCTCAGAAATCATCCTCCCTATCTATACTAGGGTTTTGAATGGCCAGGCCCTAGTTAGGGTTATACAGGTAACAACAGCCATGATGAGTTCATAGTGATAGCCATGGCATGTCCAGAAGACAGCATTTCACAGAGTTCTTCCCCAAGCTCCACCTCCTACATTCTTTCCATCTTCTTTTCCTCAGTGTTCTCTGAGCCTTGGAGAAACTTGAATGAAACTGGAAATCGTATAATAAACAATATAATGAAGATTGGGAAGGACAAACAGTGCCAGATAGAGAATCTAGATTGTGTGTCTGAGACTGTGTCTGTGTTTGGTGTTCTGGCTTCTGATTTGTAGGCTTTGGAACCAGACTGGAAGTCAAAGCAGGAAAAGACATCTTAAGTGAAGGGCAAGAGGGACAAAGTGCAGGGTAACACTGGGGTTTTGACAGGAAAAAGTTGGGAGTAGTGAGTTGGGTGTAGTGAGAGAAAGGGGATGAGTACGAGGGAAGCATGAGAAGTAGGGAAGCGAAAACATAGTCTTCTGAAAATGCCACGATTTTGTGTGTTCTCATAAAAATTATCTAAGTGACCCAGTTACATTGATTACCTAAATTTGGGGAAATGAAAACCAGACTAACACAACATAAAGACAGTCATGCATTGCCTGATATAAAGATGGAGAAAGAGAAGGGTGGTAGGGCGTGTTTAAAGGATTATAGGGAGAACACCAAGATGAAAACAACAGACTTTGCTGCACATAGGAATATGTCTCCATAGCAAACACTGAGGGCTAGACACACAGTAACAAGGGATGTGTCATTTACAAGCCTTCTACGGCTTGAGGACAACATCTCTCAGAAATGAGCAAAATTCAGAAAAGTCCCAAGTGTCCCTGTCATAGGGCAGGACAGCTGCTAAGCTTTCCAGGTAGGTCTGACCCTGTACTCAATCCATATCATAACTGCTGACTCCTTTTGAAATATCTGCATATATATTTATATAGGTATATGTATTTTTATATATGGAATATATATGTATATGGAATATATAAAATTATGTGACATTCTGTCTGATAACAATAAGCAAACAGACAGCTTAGAGGGTTTTTTTATTTTTTGGAAAAAACAATTTGTTCTAGTGTGTGAAAAATTAAGAAGTTTAATAGGACATGATATTTCTAGAGGAAATCTCCCTCTAGAAGATTTCCCTGGGTAGAAAGGAGACCACAGGTTCTAACATTAAAACATGTGGTCCTGCAGCATAGTCCAGAACTTCATAGGTTCTGAAGTAACCCATACTGGTCCTGGAGAGTCCCTGCTTGTCCTCAGCAAACTTGCTGGTCCTGAGTCTCCCCGTATGAGGTTTTAGTGCAGGCTCACACTAGAGTTCTCTCACTGTGTGTCTGGCACAGTAATACATGGCTGTGTCTTCAGTTTGCAGACTGTTCAGTTTTAAGAAAACTTGGCTCTTAGAGGTGTCCCTGCTGATGCTGACTCAGAATTGAGAACTAAATTGTAATTGGTGCTGTCATGACTCCATATTGCTCCCATCCACTCTAGACCTTTTACTGGAGAACTTCAGACCCAGTGTACATAATAGCTGGTTAATGAGAACCCAGAGACAGTGAAGGTGAGGGACAGGGTTGGTGAGGGCTTCACCAGGCCAGGTCTTGATTCCTTAAGCTGCACCTGGGACAGGGGACCTAGGGACAAGCAATATCACCATCAGTCATACATCCCATAGATGACATGCCTGTGTCCCTCTCATGAAACCCTGAAATACTGACAGCTTGGAAAGGTCACCAGGCAGAGGAGCAGCACCAGGACAGCCATACTCTGCCTGCGCTTTCAGCCTGAGCCTGAAGGCTGCTTTGCATTGAGAGGATAAAGGAAGCACACAACAAAGTTTCCAGTTTCCCCTCCTTATGACTGAGATTTGCCTTGTGCTTCTTAGATAAAAACTCTGGAATAGTTTTTGGTACTATCTGGGCTTCCAGTTCCAGATACCAGGAAACTTTATGGGTCACACTGTGCAGGCTTTGGAAACCAACACTATCTTTACTTTAAATGAATCCATATTCCTGCAGTGCAGGCAGAATGGGGTACTGTGTCATCAATACTTTTTTATANCTCTGTAAACTGCAGCAGAGGATTTAGGTTAGAATTAGGTGATAGGTTGCACTTGAGGCTCTTTTGTCCTTTGCTGTGACCTGACTTCCACTGGGTCATGTGTTTTAACTTTGGGCTTCAGCTGATAGCGGTATTTGGGAAGGTTCTGGAATCCTAGGTAGATCCTCAGGAGGAACTGAGTCACTGGTGTAGATGTAGAATTCTTAGAGCCCAGGTGTACTTCTCACTTCTTCTCTGCTTCTAAATGCAGTGCAGTGTGAGAAGTCAGCTCCTGCCCCTGTGTGCATGTCTTGATGCCATGCCATGATGGACTCTGTCCCTCACACTTTCGGCCAAATGAAATCTTTCTGCATTCAATTGCTTTCTCTCACATGTTACAGCACTACATAAGTCTGTTAATCTTTGGACATTCACAACTTCTCTTCATCCTCATCCACAACCTCTTCCTCTCATCTCTGTATTTTTCTCAAATAAAGCAAGCAATTCTATTTTTCTTTTCTTTTCTTCTCTTTCTTTTTTTCTGCCTTGTTGAATTAAGAAGAGAGTTGCTTGTCTGATTATTGTGTGATTACTATTACTGTCAGTATTTGTTCAGGTGAAGCAAATCCCAGTCAGGAATCTTGCAAAATGGTAGTTGTCTTATCTTATGTTTGTCTGTGTCAATAAGTTTCATTGCAGATATGGAAACAGGACCAAACATGGCCACCTCCTCACTAACTAGTTCTATCTCTCAATTTATTCCTGGAGCTTGCTCAGTCTTAAATAGTACTGCAATACTCTCATCTCTGAGCTTTCAATATTCTCTGGTTGCTCCCTCTGGTTAGTTTTGCAGGGATTCAGATGTCTTTGGGGTATAAATAAAATCATTTTATCCTATTCTACTATATTAAAAAGCTGGCTCTGAGGTTGGGTTATGGCCCTCCCTCTCAGGACCCAAGCATGGCTGTTTAAAAGTTTCCTAATCCTTGTACTGTGTCAGGCAAATCCCCTGACCTTTAAATGGAAAGAAGAACAAAACAAAACTACCTAGGAAAAGACACTATGTGCTTTGAAACATCTGAAAACAGTAGACTATTCCCAATTGGGTTTATATGAGATGCTGCTCATCTCATAATCTTCCTGGTTTTCTTTATGACTCAAAAACTTTTACTAAATTACTAACTTTGTCTCAAGATTAGAAAGATTATTGTGTAAACCCCAATATTTGTAATTTTATCTAATATAGATAAAAATCTGTAATAAAAAGTGAACTTAAAACTTAGAATGAAAAGGTTGATAATTAAAAATTATTACATAAGCAATTTTAAAGGAATTAAAACTGAATGGGCTCACCTTGGAGTAAATAGCAGCCATGTGGCTTGTTGCCATCTTGACTGATGGTTTCATAAAGATGGAAGCAGCTATATTTACCAAGGTTAAAAAGACTACATGTGCCACTTGTTGCTTTATACCAACCCCCAACTCCAGCAGGAACCACCTGCTAACCCATAGGCCACTCCTACCAGATAACCAAATAGACTAACTGCATATCTTCACCTCTCCTCTCTCCTTCTCCCTCCAATCCCCCAGTCTCACCCCCAACTATACAGCAGAACACCTGTGGCTGCCCCCCTCTACCCCATCTCTAGTAGATCCCACAGATTTCCTCCTCCTTGTAATGAATCTTTCTTTGTCCCACCAGCAAGCTCCCCAATAATGACATGGAGACTTCTTATTAATTATAAAAGCTCGGCCTTAGCTTAGGCTTGTTTCTGACTCATACTTATTACTCAAATTAATCCATTTCTATTAATCTATGTGTAGTCACATGACTCATGGCTTTTACCTTTCTTGCTTCATGCCCTGCTTCTTCTGTATCCACTGGCAACTCCACCTTTCTTCTCAGAGCTCTCTATCCGGAAGTCCCACCTATACCTCTTGCCCAGGTATTGGCCATTTAGCTTTTTATTAAACCAATCACAGTGATGTATCTTTACATAGTATAGTCAAATACCTTGGAACACTGCCTCACCCCCCTTTCTCCATTTGTTGCTTTATCCCAGCCCACATCTCCAACAGGCTCTCCTTAGTAACTCACAAGTTAAACCTGCCAGGTAAGCAGTTAGGCTGACTGCAGATCTTCACCTCTTCTGTTGTTTCCTCAAACCCAATTCCCCAGTCTTACTACCAGCTCTGCAACATAACACCTCTGGGACCCTTCCCTGAACCCACATCTCTTCCAGATCCCAAAGACCTTCAATTCCTAACTTCCCTCCCCTTACTTGCTGCTTTATTTCCACTCCCAATACCATCAGTCTCTCCTTACTTATCCAAAGGCCACTCCTACCAGGTAAACAGGTAGGCTGATTGCAGATCTTCACCTCTGCTTTTGTTCCTCTAATTACATTCTCAGCTATGTAGCAGAACACTTGTTTCTGTCTCCCTTGCCTGTCTGAGAACATCCTCAATGGA
Source organism: Neotoma lepida (assembly GCA_001675575.1). Taxonomy (NCBI): domain Eukaryota; kingdom Metazoa; phylum Chordata; class Mammalia; order Rodentia; family Cricetidae; genus Neotoma; species Neotoma lepida. The sequence continues at coordinate 47,767 of LZPO01055575.1, read as the reverse complement.
TAAGTAATATCTTCTCCTCAAACCTTCCTTCTCCCAACTTCTCCCATTATACCAGCTTCCAACACAGGCAGGTATTCCCTAGGAACACACCAGCTGAACTGGCCAGGTGTATGGGTAAGCTAACTGAAGACAAAACTTATCTGTAATTCCAGTCCTACAGTGAGAAGGGAAAATTCCAACCTAAAGATGTTAACTGTATCCAAGAAAACACAGGGAATGTGTAATCCCACACCAGCCAATCATCATTATCATCAACAACAGCACAATAACAGGAATCAACAACCACTGCTCATTGACATTCCACAAAAAGACACAGATTAACAGAGTAGATGTAAAAGCAAGATCCAGCTTTCAGTTGTAGCCAAAAATCACAACTTAACATCAAGGATACCTATGACCTCTATATAAAAGTATAGAAATAGATATTCCAAGCAAATATACATAAGCTGCAAGCTAGTGTAGTGATTTAATACCTAAAAAATAGACTTCAAACAAAAACTAATCCAAAGAGATAGGGAAGGACACTCTATACTCATCAAAGGAAAAATAAACCAAGATTACATTTAAATTCTTAACATCTATGCCCTAAACACATGGGCACCCAAATTTGTAAAAGAATCACTACTACAGTTTAAATCACATATTAGCCATCNCATACTGAAAGTAAGATACTTCAATACTCCACTCTCACTAATACTTGGTCATCCAGCCAAAAACTAAACAGAGAAATGCTGGATCTAGCAGTCATTATAAAACAAACAGTAACAGATATATACAGAATATTTTACCCAAACACAAAAGAATACACCCTCTCCTCTGCATCTCATGGAACTTTCTCCAAATTTCACCAAAAACTCAGATATAAAGCAAGTCTCAATAGACACAAGAAAATTGAAATAACTCTCTGTTCCTTTTCTGACCACCAGGGATTAAAGCTGGATATCCACAACAACAGATAGAAACCAAGCAACTCTACTGAAGGACAAAAAAAGAGCAATAAAGCAATAAATAAAGAATTAAAATATTTCTAGAATTGAATGAAAATGAATACACAACATACCCCAAATTATGGGACACAATAAATGCAGTTCTAAAGGGTCAGTTCACAGCACTAAGTGCCTGCTTAAAAAGCTGGAGAGATCTCCTAATAGCAAGTTAACAGCACACATGAAATCTCTAGAAGAAAGAGAAGAAATCACATTCAAAAAGAGTAGATAACCAGAAATAATCAAACACAGAGTTAAAAATCAATACAAACTAACAAAGAGAACAAAACAAAGAATAAATCAAAGAGTTCATTCTTTAAGAAAATCAATAAGATAGACAAACCCTTATCCAAATTAACTGAAATATGGAGAGAAAAGATCCAAATGAACAAAATCAGAAATGAAATGATGAGATAACAACAGACATTGACAAAATCCAGAGAACCATTAGGTCATACTTAAAAAACTTGAACTCCACCAAATTGGAAAATCTAAAAGAAATGGATAATTTTTTCAATTGATACTACTTAGCAACGTTAAACATAGATCAGATACGCAATTCAAACAGACCAATAACCCCTACTGAAATAGAAGTAGTCATTAAAAGTTTTCCAATAAAAAAGGTTCAGGACCAGATGGTTTTAGCACAGAATTCTACCAGAATTTCAAAGATGTGTCAACTCAAATACTCTCGAAATTATTCCATTAAATGAAAATGTAAGGAACATTGCCCAATTCATTTTATGAGGCCACAGTTAATCAATTACCCAAACAACATAGAAACCCATGAAAGAGAACTACAGACCAATTTACCTTGTGAACACAGATGAAAAAATACTCAACAAAATACTTATAAACAGAACCCAAGGGCACATCAAAAAGGTCATTTGCCATGGTCAAATAGCTTCATTTCAGAGATGTGGGTACAATTCAATACAGCAAAATAAATAAATGTAATCTATCATATAAACAAACTGAAAGACAAAACCCACATAATCATCTCATTGGATGCATAAAAGACCTTTGAAAACATCCAACATTCTTTCATGATAGAAGTCCTGGAGATATTAGAGATACAAGGACAAAGTTAACATAATAAAGGCAGTTTACAACAAGCCCATAGCCAATATCAACTTAAATGGAGACGTACTCCAAGTAATTCCACTAAAATCAAGAAAGGATAAGGTTGTCCACTTTCTCCATACCTATTCAATATAGTACTTGAACTCTTAGCTAGGGCAATAAAACAACTGACAAAGACCAAGGGGATACAAATTGGAAAAGAAGTCGAAGTACCTTTATCTGAAGATGATATGATAGTTTACATAAGATGTAATTCCCTAAGTTAACCTGTAAGCCCCACCTGCCTAAGGGGCTTGGAGGGATGTTGTGAGTTGAGGCTCTTGGAAAATGACAACAAAGCTACATAGGAAAATATGGTGGCCTTATAGGTCTTTCTTAAATAGCTCTGCAACATGTATTTTGGGACTACTCAGCTGGAAGTTCCAGGGAGTGAACCTGACCAAAGTCCATCTTGTTTGGTATATAATATTTTTATGAACCTTGCTTCAAATTTGACTCAAAATGGTGGAATTGTTTCTTTCTCTGGTGAATCTCAGGATTACAAAATGACCCAAAAATTTCTACTAGGGAACTCCTACAGCTGATAAGCTCTTTCAGTAAAGAAGCTGGATACAAAATTAATTCACAAAAATCAGTAGCCCTCCTATATACAAAGGGCAAAAGGACTGAGAAAGAAATTAGGAAAACAACACCTCTCATAATAGCGCAAATAATATAAAATATCTTGTGGTAGCTCTAACCATGCAAACGAAAGATGTGTATACTAAAAATACCCAAGTCTTTGAAGAAAGGAATTGAAGAAGATATCAGAAGATGGAAAGATCTCCCGTGCTCATGGAGCAGTAGGATTAACAGTAAAAATGGCCATCCTATCAAAAGCAATCTACAATTTCAATGGAATTTTTTGTGTTCCTTAAATATTTTGGATATTAGTTTTCTATTGGATATGGAGTTGGTAAAAATCTTTTTCTATTCTGTAGGTTTCTGCATTATCCAAATAACTATGTCCTTTCCTTACAGGAACCTTTCAGTTTCATGATAGCCCATTTAACAGTTGTAGATTTTAGCGCCTGTGCTAACAGTTCAGAAAGCCATCTCCTTTGCCAATGAGTTCAGGGGTATCCCCCAATCTCTCTTTTATCAGGTTCAATATATTAGGTTTTATGTTGAGGTCTGTGATCCATTTGGAGTAGAATTTTGTTCAGGATGATAAGTATGTATCAATTTAGATTCTTATACATGTAGTCATCCAGTTTGATCAGCATCATTTTTTGAAGATGCTGTATGTTTTTTCCAGTGTGTATTTTTGGCTTCATTATAGATATGTGGATTTATATCTATGTCTTCAGTTTTATTCCATCGATAACTTAAATGTTCATATGCCAATATCACATTATTTTTTTAACCACTATAGCTTTGCAGTATAGTACTTGAAACTGGGAATGTAAGCAGTTCATTTCCTGTTCTGGATTACTTTAGCTATTCTGAAAATTTTTGTTCCCATATGAATCCAAGAATTGTCCTTTCAAGATCTGTGAATAATTGTGTTGAAAAAGAGAAACATAAACATTAACCCAGCCACAAAACCTTTGATCTACAATGCTGTCCTCCCTGCAAAATATATTAGGGCAATGGAGACACAAGCAGCCAATCAATGTCTGATTTGACTCAGTCTATGAGATGGAAACCATACCTGACACTGCTTGGGTGACCAAGAATCAGAGAATAAATAGACTAGAGGCCTAGGGTAAACCACGTATTACTTTTCTTTTAAAAAAAAGTGATAAAATGACTCCTAATGATATTCTGCTATATTCACAGAACAGGGCCATATTCAGACATCATTTGAGAAGCTTCCTCTAGCAGCATATGAGAACAAATTTAGAGAACCACAGCCATATATTGTTCAGAAAGAGAGACACCTTGAAATATAGCTCTAAATGAGATGAATCCATCAAATCTCCTCTCCCCATAGTTTAGGGAACCCAGCAGAAGAGGAGATATAAAGAATGTAAGAGACAGAGTGGATGGAGGACACTAGGAGAACAAGGGCCTCAAATCAATTGGGCAAAGATAATGTGAACTCACAGAAACTGAGGCAGCAAGCACATAGACTACCCTGGTCTGTACCAGGTCCTCTGTGTATATAGTAGAGCTTTAAGTATAGTATTTTACTGATGGTGTGAACAAGTACATCTCTGATTCATTGGCCTTATCTTCAGGTTCTTTTTCTTTTGTTGGTTTGCCTTGTCCAGCTTTGGTGTAATTTAAAAAAAAATTCTTATTATATTTCATATTTTTGTTATTATGCCTTAGAAGCTGATTTTTTTCTAACGAGAGACAGAAAGGATGTGTATCTAGATGGGAAATGAAGTGGGTAAGAACCTGGAGGAGTAGAGGATGGGAAACTGTAATCAGGATATATTGTATGAGAAAATAATCATCAGGGACCAAATAATCAATAAAAGGGAGAAATTAGGAAAAAAAAAAAAGACCACACACCATATGACTTCACCTTCCAAACTGTGAAAAGGAATTAAAGGAAAACTTAGAGCCAGTTGTGGTAGTGCATAGCTCTTTTCACAACACTCCAGAGGCAGAGGTTGACAGATCTCTGAGTTTGAGGCCAGCCTAATCTACAGATACAGTTTCAGCACAGCCAAGCTGAGGCAGTGAAAGAAACCATGGAAAACTGAAAGTTGGTGAAGATGTAGTTGAAAGAGGTGGTTATGGTCCAGCACCAGTAAGCAACGGACCTTGGCAGATTTGGCCATGTGCCTCTGGCTTTAAGAATAGAAGAAAGGGGCTATGGAATTCCCTTCCACAACTAATGAAAGCCACTGAGGCCAGACATGTGTTAGGGCTGTCCCTCACTGAAGGCTTAGGGAGGCCATGGTGGGAAGCTATGAAGTTGAAGCCTGGATTGCATTGGAGACCCTAAGATGTTGGATATGCCAGAGCCATGGGAAACTTGCCAAGGAAACCTACTAACAGGGAGTGGAACCANCCCATGAAGAAGTGTATTGAAGCCAACAAAGCTGAAAGGAGTTAGAGATCTGAAGAGTTTTTTGATATCGGACATGGAGATGCAGAGTTTGGAGTTTGTCCAGCTGGTTTTCTGTCTTTCTTTGGTCTAGTATTACCTCATTATGCTCCTTCTCTGTGCTTTGGAATAGTNATGTATGTCCTGTGCCATTATATGTTGGAAGTATGTNATNTGCTTTTTGATTTTGATTTTACAGGTGATTATGGTTAAGAGATTGAATGAATCTCAGAAGAGCCTTTGAACTTCAGACTTTTAAATAAGTTTGAGGCTATTATAGACTATGGGGACTTTCAAAGTTGAACTAAATGCATTTTGTATTATGATATTGCTGCAAGCTTATGGGGGCCAGTGAGTAGAATGTGGTAGTTTGAATGTAATTGGCCTCCATAAGATCATAGGAAGTGACACTATTAGGAAGTGTGGTCTTGTTAGAGGAAATGTGTCACTGTGGGGGTGGGCTTTGAGGTCTCATATATGCTGAAATCATACCCAGTGTCTCAGACCACTTCCTGTTGCTTGGAGGTCAAGACGTAGGACTCTGACTCTTAGCTCCTTCTTTGCCACCATGTCTGCTGGCACACCACCGTATCGCACCTTGATGATAATGGACTAAACCTCTCAAAATGTTAGCAATCCCAAATAAATGTTTCGCCTAAAAGAGTTGCTGTGGTCATGGTGTCTCTTCACAGCAATAGAAACCCTAACCAAAACAGTTGTCCTCTTAGTATAGACTTTAAAGTGCTTCTCATCATGCTGAAAACATCTCTGTCCAATCTATGTATGTATATATGTATGTATGTATGTATGCATGCATCTATCTATCTATCTATCTATCTATCTATCTATCTATCTATCCCTCTGGACAGAAGGAAGAGCATTCATGCTTTTGATCCAGAATCTCTTTTGGGTCCCCAAACTTTTGTTATGGGTCAAAGATATAAATTTACTTCAGCTCTTTGTAGATACTTCTCAAATGTTTTTCCTACAACNAACTTTCAATGTAGGTTATAGACAATGATCATGTTATTTCTAAAACTTTTATCATTTTTTTATAAATTTGGGGAAATTTAAGTGAGTTTCAGAAAGTCATGGCTTAGATTCATCTTTACTAGGTCAAACTGATTCTAAATAAGTAAAGTATTCTTGTCATGTTAGTCAGCAGTTTAAGCTTCCCTTCCCACTGCCTATCCCTGAAGGGGTTTGGCTTTGAGGTCTCCAAAGCTCAGGTCAGTTACCTTCTTGTTGCCTGTGGATCAAGATGTAGAACTCTCAGCTCCTTCTCCAGTAAGGCCAAGGAAGGCTGAAATTCTGGTCAAAGTCCAGAGAGGATTCAGGATGTGTTGCGGGGGAGGGGGGGCAATTCATTAGAAGTATCTGGTTAGCTGATTTTCTTAATTAGGGTTTCTTTTGCTGCAAAGAGACACCAGAACCATGGCAATTTTTATAAAGGAAAACATTTAATTGGGGCTGACTTACAATGTCAGAGATTATTATCATGGCTACCCAGTTACATTGTCTGAATCCTCTCTGGACTTTGATCAGAATTTCAGCCTTCCAGAGCACTACAACAACATTTATTTTCAGCTGAGGAGCAATCATAGAATAGAGGACATCATCCCCTTTTCTCAACAAAAGGCTTGAATGGTAAGTTCAAAGTAAACTAATTCACCTCTATCAGGAGTCACATTCCTTTTCTCTTGCAGAAAGGACAGATGGCTACTTATGGCTCCCATTGACATACTGGGTGCCATGCTAGACTCCAGACTATTTAGGATACAAGTACCAGTTTTTAAAACTGTTTTTTTCTTTTCTTTAAACTTAAAACAGGTCTACAGGACTATTCAAGATAGAGGCTGTGATCTGACTAAAGGACTTACTTCATGATTATCAAATTTTACCTGGTAAAGTAGGTGTGTATTTTTCTATNTTTCTATTCTTATACAACTTTATGCTCATTTATACATACCAATACTTATATAATCAAGAAATAGAAGACAAATGTCAGCTCATATGACATAGAATGCCCAAGACAAGTAGGAAATCAAGTGATCAAACATGTTAGCTAACTCCTGACTCAACCATGGGCCAAAACTGAGGTCAGCCTAACCCTTAAATATAGTACATAAGGAACCTTAATTCACTTGCCGTTGTTTTGCTTCTGTAACCACAAGGCTTTGCTCCCCTCTCTGATCATACAGTGACACTATGCCTAATTTTGGAAAATATTCACTCCCTGTCATACTTGTCAACAGCCATGTCAACTGTGTAAACAAAACTGTTCAGAACCCCCTGTTTATGGACTCAGGCCTGCCTCTTTAGACTTGTAGTCATAAAAATGTGTGCCCACAGACAGGTCTGTGTGGTCCAATAAAACCTCACATTCATAAAGAACTCATACCAGGTTCCTTCTCTTGGGTGAGAACAGTCCAATGACAACAGCAGAAAGTATACAAACTCATGGAAACTGAACAATTCTCTACTGATGAAAAATGGGTTAAGACAGAAATTAAAAAGGAAACAAAAAACTTTTTAAAATTGATTGAAAATG
>LZPO01055575.1:0-22830 GCA_001675575.1 Neotoma lepida | reverse complement strand
AGTCTCAAATCAAGGGATGTAGTAACAACTGACTCCAATGAAATTCAGGACATCATTCGAAATTGCTATGAAAATGTATATTCTGAAAAGCTGGATAACCCAGAACAAATAGATTTTCTGAGTTCACATCATTATCAAATTAAGTTCTGAAGGTATAAACAGTGTAAACAGACCNATTATCAATGAGGTTGATTCTGTTCTTAAAAACTTCACCTTAAAGAAAAGTAACATAAATGGCCAGGACCACAAGTCCTTCCCACTCTAAAGATAGTAATCCCATAGTAATGAATTCCAAATATGTTTACATGGGTGATTTTCCAGGAAAACAGTTTCACAGAATGGTTATAACTATGCCCCAGCAACTCAGAGAGGATATGGATATACAAAACATTGTTATCATCATCATCAACAATAACATCAAAAGGAGCTGAATGAAACGAGGAAGAAATCCAAGCTATAAAAAGAATGTAATAAGGTAAAGAATTNCTGAATAAAAAGAAACTGAAATAATTATGAAAATGAAATTATTAATAATATAAAAAAAACAGTGGAAGGACACAACAACAGAATGAATCCTATCCAAAAAAAACCTGAGATTCAAGGCTGGAATGTAAAGTCAAGCTTTCTAGTCACTCAGTAAAGGCCAATTAGAAAAGTTTAAAATGTGTATGAGTAGAATATAGGAACACTTTGGGACACCATGAAAAGATGTAATAAATATTTGCATAATGGGCATTGGACAAGGGGAAGAATATGATAACAAAGGCATAGAGAATATTTTCAATACAAACATAGAAAAATATTTCCTAATCCTATAGAAAGAGATGCCCATCTAGGTACAAGGGGACTACAAATAGAACATCAAACTGGAACAGAAAAGAAAATCCCCNTGTATATTACAGCTAGAATAGTAAAAACACAAAATAAGGAAAGGGTATTGAAAGCTACAGGAGAGGTCAATTCACTTAAAGGCAGGTCCATTGTAATAACACCTGGATATTTGACAGAAACATTTAAGTAGGGAAGACCTGGAAAAATGTACAACTTTTTTTAAAGAACACAACTGTCAACCCAGACAGTTATATATAAAAATTATATGTCAAAATTAAAGGAAAAATTAAAAATTTTCCACAATAAAAGTGGTTTTAAAAAACGTGATCACTAGCCCAGCTCCTCAGAGAATAATGGCATATTTAGTGTGAAGAGATTCAACACATTGACGGTCACAGGAAATGAATAAATTAATTAATTAACAGAATTGTTAATCTTGAATTCTAAGAAAATGCCACAAACAACAAATGACAGGAATTAGTTACTCCTTCCAATAATAACTCATAGTGCTGATGGTCTCAATATCTAAATAAAACAATTCAGACAACAGATTGGATTAGAAAACAGGACCATTCTTGTTGCTGCCTCTGAGAAGCAGACCTCACCATCACACCACACACACCTTAGGTTAAAAGTTGTAAAAAGATACTCCAAGCAAAAGGAACTAAGATGCAAACAAAGTAGCTATTCTAATATGTGTTATAATTGATGCCAATCCAAAACTAGTTAAAAGACATGAATATTTCTTCATACACATTAAAGGAAGAATACAACAAAAGAATAATACAGTTTTAAATATATATGCAGCAAAATGTGCACCAAATTTCTTAAAAGACATACTATTAGTTCTAAAAGCACAGATTAATACCAATTCTGCGAATGTAGGTGGATGACATGTAACTTACAGATGTCTACCAATCATTCCACCAAAACACTGAAGATTATATTCTTCTCAGCAGCACATGGTATTTTCTTCAACTTGAANCAGGCTAGAGTCATTTTGGAAGAGTAAACCTCAAATGAGAAAATAGTCCAACCAGACTGTATGGTGGGCAATTCTGTGGCTGTTTTCCTGATTAATGATTGGTGTGAATGTGCCCATTCCATCAGGTGGTACTACTCCTGAGTTGGTGGTCCTGGGAGTCATAAAAAGCNGGCTGCATAAGTCATGCANCCAATCCAGTGAGCAGAACTCCTCCATGGCTCTGCATCAGTTCACATCTCCAGGTTCCTGCCATGACTTCCCTTAGTGATGGACTGTTACCTGGAAATGTAACATGAAGTAAGTCTTTTTTACCTCAAGTTACTTAGGTTGTGTTTTATCACATAGTGACAACTTAAGTAAGACAACCACATTTTAGGATATACTGCAAGACTTAAAAATATAGAAGAATTGAATTACCATCCANTATTCTACCTGACCACAATGGACTAAAGCTATATATCAACAATTAAAAAAACCTACAGAAAGTTCATAATTTCATGGAGACTAAACAATACACTATTGAATGACATCTGTGTCAAGAAATAAATCANANACATTTATAAATGACAAAAATTAAATAAAATGAACACGTAACATACAATATTTCTAAGTTCCTACATAAAATTATGANATATCTCAATTTAATAAGTAGTTATGTACCTCATTAAGGCCTTGAAAGACCAAGGAGAAACCAAACTCTAAAATAGTGAATGGGAGAAGATAATGAAAACTATTATGACATCAGTGAAATAGGAATAAACAAAACAACACTTCAAAGAATCAGTGAAAACAATCACTGGATCTTTGCAAAGATAAACAGCACTGACAAAGGTTAAAAAAATAACCAAAAGGAAACAGAAAGTATAAAATAATAAAGTTCGAAATGAAAAAGGAGACATTCAGTGGGCAGTGGTAGCACATATCTTTAATTTCACCACTAGGGAGGTAGAGGCAGATAAATCTCTGAGTTTGAGGCCACCTGGAGTACAGAACAAATTCTGGGGCAGCCAAGGCTACATAGAAAAACCCTGCTTTGAAAATTCAAAAATAAAATTATAAAAAGGAGACATTAAAGCAAACATCAATAGAATTAAAAAAAAAAATACCGACATACTTTAATACTTTACAAATCTATAGGCAATCAAGTTGAAAAATCTAAATGGAATGGATGAACTTCTACATGCATAAAACAATAAAATTAAAACTAGATAAAGAAATAATTTAGTTCCTTATGAACATTTTAAAGAGTAAATTAAGGAAAAAATTAAAACTGAGTTTTTATATATGATGGTTGCCTTTGTGTGCATGTGTTGGGTACTTGAGTTACAACTGTAGGTATCATGTTATTATATTAATGGCACAAAATTACTGATCTTTCATGTATAAGAGCTTTAGGATAGAAAGTGGCCTGGTGTCAGAACTTTATGGTCATGGTGCCAATCGTCCTCCCATCACTTGGGACTTCCACAATGCTTGAGAGCTGAGTCTCAGGCCAAGTACACTTTATGCTCCTTCATGAGAAATGGAATNTCTGTTCCTAATTTTTAATGGATTGATTCATTCTCCTAATGGGTAAGAAGTGACCAAAGTCATGTGGCTTGTGGTATTCCCAGGAAAGTAATTTAGGTTTAAGGAACTAAGGGCAGTGAAATTTAAGTCAGTTTTGCTTTGAGTCCCTCAGGGAAAAAAAAAACAACAAGATCAAAGCAAAATAAAAACCATCACACCACACTAGAGGATTGCCCCCAGAGGGCTTCTTTTGGATGGAGTTAGGACTCCCTTTCTGTCTCCTCCGCATTTGGTCTTCAGGGTCCTTCTCTCACTTGAGGTGTGAGCACCACCTGATGGCCAGGACTTCCACTGCAACAGTGCTAATATGTTGGGGACTCTTCTGTCACTCTGGAGTCTGGCTGTTGTCTGGGGCTCCTCTAGGTCTAAGACATAGACTTTGAGATTTCCCTATGTGTCTTCACTTGCCCTGTAGGTTCCCCAACACATGGAGATGTGGTCAACTAAAGTAGATTTTCCTTATCCAGGACTACTATAGAAAATTGATGCAGACCTGCATATAGTTCAATTAGATGCTTTAGCTATCCTTATTTTAGATATGGGCCTGAATGACAGGAGAACATGTTCACACAAAACCTAGAAAATCAACATTTAAAAGCATATTCANTCACATATTTATAATTTGGATGCATTTAAATTATTGTCAAAAGCAGCANAAGGCCTCCTAAATATCTATGCTTATCATAGACACTGATCCTAACCTCAGTACAAGAAGCCTCTCTTCAAAGAACCAAATGAATATGGAGATGAGCTGGGTCAGAACCAAGAAGCAGAGTCCACAAGGAAAGATGAGAGAAGGGGCTTCTGCAAGAAGGATGCTACAAGACTNGGGATGAGACAGGAGAGATCATAATGGTGGATGGGAAGGATAGTGAAAGTCACCTGAGTCTCAGGCCCAGGTGGCCACGAGGGGTCCATGGTAGAAAGTTTTTCTGGGTATTGGCTGCTGGTAAAAAGGAATGGAGATGAACTAGAAGGCAAGATGCAAGGGAAAGAGCTAGGGNGGCTCCTCACTCAAGAGAAGTTTTGATGAACTCAGGCTTCCAAAATAACTGAACAGAAATTAGCTTCTGATAGTTTGCCTCTTTTTTNCAACAAAACAAANTAGAATCTAACAGTTTCATAGACATGCTCTTCCTATCTTCCTTTACTAACCTTTACCTATACATGCTGATCCACTCACTGGTCCACAACTCCTTTACCTATACATGCTGATCTACTGGTCCACACACCTCCTTTACCTGTACATGCTGATCCACTGGTCCATGCACCTCCTTTACCTATACATGCTGATCTACTCACTGGTCCACACCTCCTTTACCTATACATGCTGATCNANTGGTCCACACACCTCCTTTATCTANACATGCTGATCNACTGGTCCACACACCTCCTTTACCTATACATGCTGATCTACCGGTCCACACACCTCCTTTACCTATACGTGCTAATCCACTGGTNCACACACCTCCTTTATCTATACATGCTGATCCACTGGTCCACACACNTCNTTNANCTATACATGCTGATCCACTTGTCCACACACCTCCTTTACCTATACATGCTAATCCACTGGTCCACACACCTGCTTTACCTAGACATGATAATCTATGATCTACATACCTCCTTTACCTAGNCATTATAATCTATGATCCACACACCTCCTTTACCTATGCCTACTACTCAATTTGTACACACTTCCAAAACTCTGACCAACTTACATTCTGCCTCACATCCAACCATGAAAATTTGCCAGGCTCACCTGTCCTTGTCTAGGGAGCACAAGACAACAGGGGAGCAACACAGATTTTTAGGAAACAAAACACTTANAGAAAGCCTTCCCTCTCAGTATTTGCCATCAAGATGGACAGCAAAGCATTAATAAACTAATTAATTGGAAATAGGATTAATACAGCCAATGATATTCACAAGGGCAGTCACGGTTCCTTAGTGGCAGTGTTATCACTGTGGGATCTAGGCAGCAATTGGATGTCATTTTTCAAAAGGTCCTTTTACAGCACAGGGCTGTGGCAATAAAAGTAAGATTTTCCTTGGGGATCCTGATCAAGGAGAAAGTGAGAAGCAAATTAATTCATATGAATGAGTCAGGAATGCTGCTGACCTACAGTGTCAGCATTCTGAAGGCTGAAGCAGGTCAATCACAACCAGAAGTGAGGCTGAACCTGATATGGACACTTTTAAACAAGCCAGTTTGAAACAAACAAGCAAAGAGAAGTCAATGTGAATGAAGACAATGAATGGCCATGAGTAAGTTTCANAAAGACAGCTCCAAACANCAGATGCCCAGGATGAGGGGAGGGTGATGCACACAGTCTCAGAAGGTGTTTGATTTTGATTGACTTTGCAAATAATTTTTCCAGGTTCCACAGGTCTAANCTCGGGAAGATTGGGTGATTGTAACAGCTTACTTTATTTTGTTGTTAGATATGTCTGTAAGAAATCAGTTAAAAGTTTTAAAGATATAGAATTTTACTTTCTTTTAATCCAAGAGTTTCAAACCATTAGTGATATTTTTTCTTAGCTCTTTGTTGTTGGAATTCTCTGAGTTCATAATCAACCAGAATGGTTATTTCAGAATGAAAAAATGGAGAAGCCCTATGTGATTCTGGGCATCTATCCATACATGATCAACTCTGATTACACTCTTCTCTTTCATATCATGTTTTACATGAAACTTACACTTCACTCTTATTTAACCCTTTCTATTCTTATCCCCCAAATAAGTGAAGATTCATCTCTCATTCTGGCTTTAGATCTCTTCCTCAACTGCTTAAGTCATAGTCCTTTGACTATTGGTGGTATTGTAAGTGACCAGCTACAAGCTTTTCAATGACCACTGGAACAGCAGCCTCCAATGGGCTTGGCCACATGGAAATCTGAATCTTAATCATTTAGGTCTCCTNTGGTGTGGTATATAGGAACTGTAAGAGGTATACTGTAGTCAAAGNGCAACTGTGTCCCTTATGATGGGGAAGCAAACAGTACAGCAGATTGTCCTGCAGTCCTGTGTGTTCATTGTACAGAGGATCAACAGGACTTTGGCACCTGCCCTGACATANTTAGTAAGGATGTACACATGAGATCCGTTCTTGAGAAGGAAGGAAGCTTGGCTCATTGATGACAAAATTTTAATTGACCCTCTTTCTAAGCCTGGAGCTAAGGGAGCAGNGAGAAGAAGGGAGCAGATGTTATCCATGGAGCTCAGTGCAGACCTAGNCAGATTCTAGATAGTAGAAGAAGCAGATGGTGAGGTGAAGNTCTTCAAGATTTGGTGCCATAATAGTAGATAGANAGTAGAGAATTCACAGGAAGTCCTCAAATGGAAGCTGAGAAAACCATNTTAGTTCTCATTTTCCAGTGTGTTTTTCAGAGTGCCANCAAATCAATGTACAGGCTAAGAGAGTCATGTGGTTCCATCCCTAAGCTTTCCTCCTGCTTTCCTCATGATGAATCTGAGATCTGTGCTCTGAGCTCCTCTGGAATGCATCTCCTTCAGGATACTGAGGGAAAGCAATGAAATAGGAACTCTGATCTTTAAGGAGGTCTGCAATGGGGAGTGCAGGGGTTCAATNCTTTAAAGATTATAAGGATACCAAGGATCAGAGGCAATGTCAATATTCTAAAACAGATATTNAGCTGTCTGAGAGAAGAGGCCCAGATTAAGACAGTGTGTTCCTGAGCAGAAGTGGTGTTTTGGGGTAATCTGTCTTATGTTTTAGTCCACTCAGATTGCTAAGTTACTCTTCATAGCCTTGGTGGTGTAAAGANCAGAATTATTTCCTCTCAGCCTGTTTTTCATTTGTATATAGTAGAACTGCTTTTTTTTGGTTAATCTTCTATCTAACCATTTCATTGAAGGTGTTTATTAGCTGTAGAAGTTCCCTGGTAGAACTTTTGGGGTTGCTTATGTATTCTATCATATCCTCTGTGAATAATGATACTTCGACTTCTTCCTTTCCAATTTGTATCCCCTTGATCTCCTTTTGTTGTCTTATTGCTCTAGCTAGAATTTCGAGTACTATATTGAATAGATATGGAGAGAGTGGACAGCCTTATCTTGTTCCCAATTTTAGTGGAATTGCTTTNATTTTCTCTCCATTTAATTTGATATTGGCTGTTGGCTTGTGGTATTTTGCTGTTATTATGTTTAGATATGTGTGTTGTATTCCTGATCACTCNGAGAGTTTTAACATGAAGGGGTGTTGAATTCTNTCCAAGGNTTTTTCAGCATCTAATGAGATGATAATGTGACTTTTTTCTTCCAGTTTATGTATATGGTGGATTACATTAATAGATTTTTATATGTTGAACTATCCCTGCATCTCTAGNATGAAGCCCAGTTGATCATGGTGGATAATCTTTTTGATGTGTTCTTGGATTCAGTCAGCCAATATTTTATTGAGTATTTTTGTATCAATGCTCATGANGGAAATTGGTCTATAATGTTCTTTCTTTGTTGAGTATTTGTGTGATTAGGATATCTGGGTGACTGATGAGGCCCCATAATAAGAATTTGACAGCATTTATTCTGTTTCTATATGTAGAATAATTTGAGGAGTATTGGTAGAACAATACTCAACTTCACATGGAAAAACAAAAAAACACAGGATAACTAAAACAATCCTGTACAATAAAGGAACTTATGGAGGTATCACCATCCCTAATTTCAAGCTCTACTACAGAGCTGCAGTAATAAAAACAGTATGGTGTTGGCATAAAAACAGACAGGTGAATCAATGGAATTGAATAGAAGACCCTGACATAAATCCACACACCTATGGACACCTGATTTTTTTTTGATAAAGAAGCCAAAATTATACAATGGAAAAAAGAAAGCATCTTCAGCAAATAGTGCTGGCATAACTGGATATTGGCATGTAGAAGAATGCAAATAAATCCATATTTATGTCCCTGAACAAAACTCCAGTCCAANTGGATCAAAGATCTCAGTATAAATCTAGTTACACTGAACCTGATAGAAGAGAAAGTGAGAAGTAGCCTCGAACTCATTGGCACAGGAAACAACTTCCTGAATAGAACACCAGTTGCATAGACACGGAGATCAACGATTAATAAATGGGACCTCATGAAACTGAAATGCTTATGTAAGGCAAAGGACACTGTCAATAAGACAAAACAGCAGCCTACAGAATGGGAAACAATATTCACCAACCCCACATCTGACAGAAGTGTGATCTCCCAAATAAATAAAAAAACCTCAAGGAACTAGACATCAAAATACCAAATAATACAATTTTAAAATGGGGTACACGTCTAAACAGAGAATTCTCAACAGAAGAATTTCAAGTGACTAAAATACACTTAAAGAACTGTTTGACATCTTTAGCCATCAGGGAAAAGCAAATCAAAATTACTCTGATATTCCATCTTACACCAGTCAGAATGGCTAAGATCAAAAACACCAATGACAGTTTAAGCTGGAGAGGATGTGGAGCAAGAGGAACACTCCTCCACTGCTGGTGAGAGTGCAGACTTGTACAGCCACTTTAAGGAAATTCTCAGAAAATTTGGAATCAATCTACCTCAAGACACAGCTGCANGTCTCTTGAGCAGACACCCAAAGGTTGCTCAATAATTCCACAAGGACACTTGCTCAATTATGTTCATTGAAGCATTATTCATAATAGCTAGAAACTGGAAACAACCTAGATGGCCCTCAACCAAAGAATGGATAAAGAAAATGTGGTACATTTACACAATGTACAGTTATTGAAAAAAATACAGCTATTGAAACAATGACCTCAGGAAATTTGAGGCAAATGGATGGAACAATAAAGAAATCATCCTGAGTGAGGTAACCCAGACCCAGAAAGACAGACATTCTANNTACTCACTCATAAGTAGATATTAGTTGTAAAGTAAAGGATAACCATGCTACAATCCTCAGACCCAGAGAGGCTANGNAACNAGGAGGGCCNAAATGGAGATGGGGAAGCATGGATTTCCCTGGGAAGGGGAAATAGAAGAGATCTCCTGGGTAGACTGGAGCCTGATGGGGATGGGAACTTGAGGGGTTGTATTGGGGAGTAGATGGAGAGGGAGAGTAATGAAAGAAATGTCTTGAGGGGGGCATTTTGGGGTCAGACAGAAATCTAGTGCAAGGGAAACTCCCACAAATCTACAAGAATGACCCCAGCTAAGACTCCTAGCAAAAGTAGATAGGTAGCCTGAAATAGCCACCACCTATAATCGGATTGATAACTACCCCAATTGTCATCAGAGAGTCTTCATCCAGTGACTTATGGAAAGAGATGCAGAGATCCACAGCCAAGCACTGGGCTGTGCTCAGGGAATCCTGTTGAGGAGAATGAGGAAAGATTGTACAACCCAGGAGGTCAAGGAACCCACAGAAACAACTAACCTGGGCTCATAGGAGCTCACAGACTCTGGACTGACAGCTAGGGAGCCTTCATGGGACCGNCCCTAGCCCCTCTACATATGTGTGACAGTTGTGTAGCTTGATCTACTTGTGGGACTCCTAATTGTGGAAGCAAAGCCTGTCCTTATAGCTTTGGCTGGCTTCCAGGAACCTATTCCTCATGCTGGGTTACCTGGCTCAGTCATAATACAAGGGGAAGAGCTTAGTGTTACCTCAGCTTGATATGCTCTGCTTTGTTGACACCCATGGGAGGCCTGCCCCTTTCTGAAAAGAAACAGAGGAGGAGAGGATTGGGGTAGGTGGAGGGCAGAATGGGGGAGAGAATGGGAGGAGAGGAGCGAGGGAAACTGCTGTTAGGATGTAAAATAAATGAACGAATTTACTTAATGAAAAAAGAATGACTTTTTTTTTACTAAATTTACTGCCACTTGAGGATATGTGAAAAGAGAACTGCAAAACCAAGGAGCTAATGTCCTTAGGAGCAGCTGAGATGTTTGCGGAAAAAATACTCCTCAGCCCACAGGAAGTGGGTTATCCTTCCTCACTGCACTTGGTTCTGGGCTGAGATCCAGGACTGGATGAGTACTCAATGCCTGCTGCCACAGAGACACTCCTGCCCCCTACAGGAAGATTTGTTTATGTTCGGACTCATACCGAAGTTCCATCACTGTGCTTCTAGCGCAGTAATACACAGCTGTGTCCTCAGTGGTCACAGAGCTCAGGCTCAGGAAAAATTGATTCTTTGATGTGTCTACTGTCATAGTTATTCGGCTCTTGAGAGACGGGTTATAGTTGGTGTCTCCATCTTTATCAATTTCACCCATCCACTCCAGCCCTTTCTCTGGATGCTGGCGAATCCAACTCCACCAGTAACCACTGCTAATGGAGTAACCAGTGACAGTACAGGTGAGGGACAGTGACTGAGAGGGCTTCAGCAGACCGGACCCTGACTCCTGTAACTGCACCTGGGACAAGACACCCGTGAACAAAGAACAACATTGAGTCAGGAGCTCAGAACCAGCAGACCAAGGTTTTCCACTGCATCCCTGTAGAACTCACAGCTGGGAATCATCAGCAGGAAAACAAAGACCCACAAGTATTTCATGTTCTTGGGGATGAATTCAATGCAGCCCAGAAAATACTCTCCAGGGTGTAGAAGGCTCTGAATTTAAGTAGGTGCTTGACTTCTGATAGAATTCTATAAATTTGCATGTGGGATGTCCTTATAAGTAAATATATAGAGCAAGTTGTAGGTTCCANTTTCAGAACCCACTCGAGAAGGCTGCAAACTAGTCTCTCTGAGAGCATAGCCCTCTCTTATTCAGTTAGTCTCACAGGATCTTGACATGCAAGGGGAAAATGTGCACAGGGAGTTTATCTGGGGCCAGGGTGGTCACCTACACACATGATAAATAAGTAAATAGATAGATAGATAGATAGATAGATAAATAAATAAATAAATGTTGGATTTCACCCGTCACACAAGGTGCTCCAGACTGGCCACTGGGTGACCATGTTTGGAGGACATGTTGAACTGTTAATGCCATTATACCTGCTGGAAAATAGCAGTGAACTAAGCACCAGGTCCGAGTGTACAGTACAGGGAAACCCACTCCACCTCTGCTCAAGGCATAACCCACTCTGATGCTAGTGTCATCACCTACCATTAGCCCAGAGTCCTCTCTACAACACTGTGATCTATACACAGTTCTCTGTAGTGTCATGTTGTCCTGGCTACTACTTGTTCATACCCTTTACAGGCAGCCGGGCTGTAAATAGTTTGCACCGAATGTATTGATGGAGAGAGACAGCACCTGTGAGTGGAGACCCAATCTGATCAGCGGTAGTAGAATGAAATAGCTCAGCAGGTTAATTCAGGGCAATAAAGTACTCATATATGAAATCTTCAACATTTAAATAAAATAAAGAAAATAAATTGGTGCTGGTTAAAGCAGAAGCAGAGGAGGAGGGGAAAAGGAGTATAGGAGGAAGTGGATGAGGGGGATGATAGGGAAGACAAGGATTAGTATGCTGAGGAGTAGGAGAAGTGAGGAAGGGAGAACATGAGGAAGGGGTGAAGGAGGAGGAATGGGATACACCTTACATACAACTCCAACTCCTAAGTCTTGGGGATCATTGTGGAAGGGAGTGGGGAAAGATGATAAGAGACAGAGAAACAGGGTGATTGCTGTCAGATTATGTTTCCTAGGAGTGCCCAAAGCTACACCCATAAGCTNTCACCAACAAGAATACATAACCAGAAGCTGAACAAGTTTTAAAGCTTCCTAGGCAAATTGTACCTCATCAATGCAGACATTTGGGCCAAGATATTTGCTTGTTCTGGGTGATGTCATATGCATGATGGGGTGGTAGAAAGCACAGGTCACCTATACAAACTACAGGCCAATTGTAGCCCACCATGATGGCAAACATTCCAAACTATTTTCATACAATGATGAATGTCCTTGAGTGGAGGGGTATAGGCCAGCTGCGGTAAGGTGTGGCCACCCATCTCACAATAAGGTACTTTACCTACTCAAGCACAATTATTTCAGACAGGATAGGATACGCTCACAAAGATTCGAGGATAGCGAGGAACATCTAAAGTTGGAGGGTTTGTGCAATTAACATTGAATCATTCAATATCAAACGCTGACAGTTTTAAACCATCTCAGTTGCAAACACGACTTTATTGGAAAAAATACGACTGTGAAATCTGTCTTGAGCTCTACAGATAGAGGCAAAGAAAAGTGATTCCGTGAAGCACAATATTGCAAGATCAGAATGAGAAGTGAAGTCTAAATCTGTATTCCTGAGGTCACTAGTGGGAGGAGAACCAAGGGAGCACAAAGCCCTTCAGTTTCTTTTTTAAATTAGTTTCAGTTTTGAGAATTTTATACAACAGCACTGAAATATCGTTACTTCTGCCCCCTCCCCCACCCACTATTTATGATTTTTTAAAAATTATTATTGTTATATGTCTATAAATAGACACAGGTATATGTGCACACACATATCTATATATCTATATCTATATCTATCTATATCTATATCTAATATCTATCTATATCTATATCTATCTATATCTATATCTAATATCTATCTATATCTATATCTATCTTATATCTATCTATATCTATCTATCTATCCATCTATCTATCTATCTATCTATCTATCTATCTATCTATCTAAAACCTACTGACTCCATTTAGCTTTGCTAATGTTTGCATATGTACAGGACTGATCACTTGAGATGGGGCAACCTAAGTGAAGTTCCTTCATGAGGGCAACTGATTCTCCAACCCTAGTGGGGGATTGTAATACACNGGTACTGGGGATTTTGTTAGGTAAGTGGTGTAACCTCTTTAAAAATATACTTGTAGCGAATAGTACAGCAATGAACATGGCTAAGGAAGTGTTCATGAAATAGGATGTGGGAGTCTTTTGGGCATATGAAAAGAAATGTTTTAGCTGAGTCACAAAGTAGCTTTACTTTTTGCTTGTTCAGGATTCTCCACACTAATTACTGGAGTGGCTATCCTAGTCTGCAATCCCACCAACAGTGAATGAGTATTTTCCATTCCCTAAACCTTGAAAACATTTGTTGTCAGATGTTTTCTTGATCTGTCACTCTGACTGGGGTAAGATGAAATCTCAGCGCCATCTTTTGCATCACNAATACTCTGAAACTAAGTTCTACTTGGTGTGTTCTGAGTGCCTCCTGATGGTCATAGCTCCATTGCAGGGAGGTTCCTGTTGCANTCACACTGCAGTCCCATCCCAAACATTTTGTTACAANGAATCTACTAGGTCAGCACTGGGTCTCAAGCGAATTCCTTATGTTATGATGAAGGGTGAGAGTAAAGGTAGTTTGGGTTAATGGGTCACAGACATTTCAGTCCTTCCTGTATTTCCAGATGAACCCCTAACACGGCTCTAGCCAAAGAAAGTCAGTGATCTTCTGTACATTGTATAGGATAACGTACTCTATATAGGTCATGAGCATCCTTAGGAACTGATTCTGGTGCCCAAACAGAGTCANTTCTGCCCTGTGAGATGCTCTGAATCTTCATTCCTGAGTGCATCTTCTAAGTAAATACAATTCAGAGCACAACTGAAATGTTTTAAAATTTTATTTTATTTTAATTAACATTTTTTCATTTATTTTACATGCTGACAACATTTTCCCCTCCCTCTTCTCCTCTCATTCCCTCCCCGTGACTCCCATCTACCCCCATCCCCATGCACTCCTCCTCTGTTTCCATTCAGAAAGGGGCAGGCCTCCCATGGGCTTAAACAAAGCATGACACATCAAGTTGAGGTAGGACCAAGCTCCTCCCCCTGCATAAAAGCTGGGTGAGGTAATTCAGCATGTGAAACAGGTACCAAACCCTGAATGAAGAGCTACAGGTAATCAATGGATGCTGAAAGTAGGAGAATCAGTTTTCTTTAAGGAAACAGACATTCTCCNTGGTAGGTTATTTAATCCCAAGTGGACTGCTCTAAACACATGTACACATAAACTATAACTAGGATTACTAGATAAAATACACACAGAAACATACATATATGCAAAAATATCAATTAAAGATGAAGCAGTCAAGAATTTGAAAAGGAGTAAGGGGTGGATATGAGAAGAATTTGAGTGGGGATATTGATGGGTACAGTACTTAGGTAAAAATTATCAAAAAAATCTTTTAATTAAAAATTTAAAAAGCAACAAGGAAATCTTCTNTCACACCCAAGNCCATGTTAATTGTTCAAAGTTCAGTGNTGAACACTGAATGGGGAGACCTGGGAATCCAGGGCTGGGCTNCTCATTTCAAGGATGTAGCTTAGTGCTGATTCATGAAAAACAACTGGTGTGCAATACTTAGTTTTGAAAAGTAAAGATATTTAAGTTCTATATATTATTATTATTATTATTCTGTAAATAACTTTTGTGAAAAATTTGAACTTTTGTATTTGTTTTTATTTTTGTCCAGAATGGGCTGTGTTTCATGCAGCACTTCTATACATCAGGTTACTATTTTTAAATATCCTCAAGTTAATAAAGGACATGTTGGTGAGTACACAGAGAAATCTAGAGCCTTTACTCTAGGGCCCTACTCTGATGTCCTTCCATCTCTCCAGTCCTGCCCCCTCCCCAGGACAGAACACTCCATACTATTTTATATATACTAATTTAATATATACTAAATTAGTATATATTACTATTATAGTAATTGTGGGTGAGACTCAGCATGAAGAGCCTTGAAACCNCCTCTTCATGAGAAAAGATTGTCAGGTCTTAGTTTTCCAGTTGAGAAACCATTCTACTATGAGATGAACTGTCTTCGTGGTNACTGGGAGGGCCTTTGGATTGTGTTATTTCTGTTTCTGTAGGATTCCCAGGAGAGTAACATAGATTCTAGGAACTAACTGAGCTTTTCCATGTCAGATCTTGTATCTTTCAAGGCAAGTATTGAAACTGACATAGGACATGGTCTCCTGGGATTGTACATGGTTACTGAGATGAATAAACTCTGGGTAGAGTCAGGAAACACCCTTGCTGGCCCCTCTCTGCACCTGCTCCTCAGGCTCTGCACAATGAATTTAGTTTGGATTTTCCTTTACTCTGTTTCATAGCAAAGTTATTTAGCAATGCTATTGACTAGATGAGTGTGATGCTCTTTAAGCACTAAATGAAGCATTGACAGTACCTCCTCTAAGGTTTAAGGATCATCATGGAAGATGAGGTTAGATTACAGAGAGGAGTGCTCTNTAATTATGATTTTGGAATATAACAAGGACATCACANCCATGAACACTCAGATTCTGTGACTGTCTGCACCAAATAAAGGCACAAGTATAGGAAGAGAAGCTGTTGAGTATGAGTAGGGGGTCAATAGGAGAGGTAGATGGAGAAAAGAGTGCAATGGAAGGTAAATATGTCTACAATTCTTTCTATTCACACACAGAANTATNAAAAATATGTTAATAGATTTTCTTCCACTGTGTTGTTTCTTTATTCTGCTACACATTTCCTTCACTGCACATGCAGGAGCATGCTATCTATATATGTCATCATGTGGGAGTATTTTACCTGTTATCACCACAGAAATTATATNTATTTTGTAATATTTGTGTTTTATATAAATAACACTTGCTTTCTTCTTGCAGNTATTTTTAATATAAATGTCTATAACTAACAAAATTGTCACAAGTCTCTGGAAGGGTAAAGGTCTTGCNTGTTGTCCACAGATCCTTCAAGATCCCACAAACCACTAAACACAATTTGGCTTTATCAACTGTGTGATTGAAGCTAAACTGTTTGCACATCAGAGATTCAAACATGTCTAGTCTTTTTCTACTGTCAATGAGGACATTTCTCTCTTTCTACCCTGAGCAGGGGGTTAGTTACTCAATGATGGATGTGTATAGTTAATGAATGGTCTTCCTTGTCATCCACAGAATCATGCATGAAAGTATGAAGATTTTAAACAAACATTTTGTGAATTAAAGCAGGTCTGACACAAATACTGTTCAGTGAAAATGTCTGTTTTCTACTGATAATGAAGTGATGAAGGGAAGACCAGAAACTATTTTCTCCTTTGCTATGAGGGGTAGGGTTAATGTATGGGGGACACATGAATAGAGGACACTTATGGCAGGACTTTCCTGAAGCAAGATTCAGTTGCAGGCAGGTAATTATTAGGAAAAGGCTCACAGAGTNCTNGGTAGTGAGCCCTAGAGTTCACCACTCAGCAGGAGGCCCACCTATTTATCTCCTCAAAGTGGAATTCGGTGGTGGAACAGAACACGGTAAGTCCATCATCTACAGAATATTAATATTTTGATTTAGCAGACAGATTTCTAGATTAATCATGTCTTTTTTAAGTTTTTAAGATTCTATGAAAAGAAACAGGAGAAAGAGTTAGGGAAACGGCGACAGACCACTTCCCAACAATGAACCCCAAGTCCCCACAGGAGTTGCTGCCTGAGCCTCAGCTGAGTTTAATATGAGTGGCTCTTGTCAATGTCGAGAACAAAGATCAGAGGTTGTTCTAGCTGAAGAAAATATAGTACAATATATAATGATGATGAAAGGTATACATTAAGTAACAGAAAATGGGTCAGGTCTGCTACTGATGTGCACAGCTATCAGGAAAAGCAGAAATATTTGAGACCTGTTAGGGTGTACAGGTCACAGAGTGTGTTGCTCCAACATCTCCTAATCCCAAANACTGTCCTCATCAGAATACCTTAGACTTTGCCCTGAATCTCATGAGGGAGAAGCTTCACCAACACCTTGGACTCTCATTAACATTTGATTCTGGTGACCTCAGCAGTCATTTCTGCAATCAGAAGTGATTTTTAGCATTTAATTCATTTAGACCGTGGTGTGTTTGTGTGTGTATGTGTGTATGTGTGTCAGTTGAGAAAAAAACCAGAAGTCTGTTTTCATAGACTTTACAGACATACACAGACGACAAGTGCAGAGAACATTTTGGGAAATCATTAGATGGAATGCCAACTGAGATGCCAGAAGCAATCCTCAATAATGTCTGCACCTGTTTCTGCAATGTGCTTGTTTTCCATGTGCGCTCTGCGCCCCCTGCTGGTTCTGAACACTCCTGCAGGGAGGTTTGTGTCATGGTTCACACTGAAGGCCTCTCACCGAATTCGGGGTCTTGGGCTCTTAAGCTGTTCATTTGCAGGTAGACGCTGCTTTTGGAATCCTCTCTTGAGATGGTGAATCTGCCTTTCACAGACTCCCCATAGTATGTGCATAATAGAAATAGAAACCTTTGTTTCTAATTTGTGCAACCCATTCCAGCCCTTCCCTGGAGCCTGATGGACCCAGTTCATCCAGGCAGCACTGAAAGTGAATCCAGAGGTTTCACAGGAGAGTTTTAGGGAACCTCCAGGCTGCACCAAGCCTCCCTCTGACTCCACCAGTTGCACCTCACACTGGACACTTGAAAACACAGAGAATCCTGTCAGTAAAACGTTACAAATGTCAACTGTCCCTCTCACTCATGTCCACTGACACACTGAGTATCTTTCCTTATCTAAAAATTACCTTTTAAAAGAACAACGAGGAAAACCCAGCTCAGTCTCAACTCCATGTTAGATGTTCTGAACTCAGTAATGATCACAGAATGGGAGGACCTGTGAGTGCAGAGCTGGTTGCCTCTGTCAAAGTTGTAAGGTCAGGGCTGGTTTTCTTGAGCCNAGGGGAACATTATTTGCGTGTCTTCCCGTTATATCATGAGCTGAGGGATGTGAGCCTTAGGGGACACAATTAATGTTGCAGATATCTGAGATTAAATAGGGCCAAGGTGGAATTTAGAGCACCTAATATCACTGATTGTCCTTGGGACTTAGCTCAATTGGTAGAAAACATTTTTTCAAGGTTGAAGTCTTGTCTTCACTTCCACCACTGATGGATAAAGAAGATGTGGAAGTAGGAGAAATATATAGAAGTTATACTTGGGATACATGAAACTGTGTCTAAAAAAGAAAGAAAAAAGAATCATTACTTAGTATTACTTAGTATGAATTTTAGTTATAAATAGTAATATAATCTTCCAACTTACTGTATTATGCTTTGTCCTTGTAAACTCCTCTGCTTCTTAGCAGAAATTATCACAACACTTCATAAGAAATAAAGAAAAGATATATCACTGAAATATTATAATTTTAGGAGATATTGTATTAGGTTCAGTGAATCATGAATACATACATTAAATTGAATTAACCAAATATGACTGAGGACATAGATCAGCAGTACAATATAGTATGCATAAAGCTCAAAGTTTGATAGTTAAAAAATAAAAGAACTTAATTAAATAAGTATAAATACTATCTGAGATTATTCTTTGATCAATAATAAAAGTACATTGAAGACCTGTGTTTACCCCTTAGCTCCTCCAGGGCTGACCTCTCCCACCCACTATGCAGCCCTGATCCTCCCATTCCAAACACACTCTCAGATCCTTTGACCNCCCTAAGGTCCTAGGTATTCCTATTTAATTTCATGCCATATCCTTCTGTCCACAGATCCTCAGGGACTTGCCTTTCTCTCTTCACCAGTGAGGTCTGCTCTCTCTCATTGAGAAGACCCACATGGTCCTTTAAGACCGGCCTTCCTTGAACCACCAGGTAGTCCACCTCCTCCATTCCTCCAGCCTAGTCTCTTCCTTTGACCTCTCTCCTCTTTCCATTATGATATCTTTGCTCCTGCCCATATNTTAGGTAGTCATCTCCGTGGTTTTGCTTCTCTGAACTGATGAGTAGACATAACGATTACTTACCCAATAGACTCCAGCTCCTCCAGGTTCTTGCCTTCAGGAGCTGCCAGATTTCCTAGATTTTTCCAACATCTTTCATCCCTATGCTTGCACCTTCCCACGGTATAAGATGTCTGCCCACCTCTCCCTCATGATCTCACAGACCGTGTGCCTATTGGCCCTAAAAGCCTCATGACTAAACAAACAACAGAGCTTACCCAAAGTAGGAAAACCAGACTTGGAGAGATACACAAGAAGGCAGTGCAGGAGAGGACAATCAGTGTGTTCTAACCTCTGGATAGTGTCCATTCATGTAAATAGTAGTCCTGGTTACCAGTTGAACAAAAGAAAATAAGCCTCAATCCTTTCATGACTTAATCTGCTACTGAACATTGTACATATCTATACCTATACTGTAAGAATAAAGATGATTTGAGCAAAAAGGAGGAAAGATTCAACTAACACTTTCAAGTGTAGGAATCTCAGATCAAAAGGAAGTCATTACAGCTGATTCCACTATAATTCAGAATATCATTAGAAATTACTAGGAAAAAGTTATACTCTGAGAAACTAGATAACCCAAAACAAATAGGAATTCTGAGTTCATATCATCTATCAAAATTAAGACCGGGAGATATAAATAATGTAAACAGTCTATTATCAATGAGGTTAATGATCGTCTCAAAAGCCTCATTTTAAAGAAAAGCCCAGGGCCAGAGAAAGCCACCATTGAATCTGTCAGACTCCTAAAGAAGACTCCATACCTGTCCTTCTTAACTTCTGTGAGATAGAAAGTGACTGAACACTTCCAAATTCATTCTATGATGCCAGTATTATCTTATGAAACAGGTGAAGACAATACAAAAGTAATGATCTATTCATTTGATGAATACAGATATAAAAATTCTTTTTATTCTTTTTTATTAAAAAGATTTCCACTCCTTTAACATACCAANCTCAGATCCCCCTCTCCTCCCTCCTCCCGCCCCACCAACTCCCCTCCTCAACCCACCCCCTATTCCCACCTCCTCCAAGACAAGGTCTCCTTTGGAGAGTCTCCAGAGTCTGGCACTCTCAGCTGAGGCAGGACAAGACCCTGCCCACCCCCCAACCCAATCCCTCAAGTTTCCATGCTTACCTGCACTCAGTCTAACCAGGAGATCTCCTCTATTTCCACTTCCCAAGGAGATCCATGCACCCCCCTTTGGGTCCTTGTTACCTAACCTCTCTGGGTCTTGGATTGTAGCATGGTTAACCTTTACTTTGCAGTTAATATCCACTTATGAGTGAGTACATATCATGTTTGTCTTCCTGGGTCTGGGTTACCTCACTTGGGATGATTTTTTTCTAGTTTCATCCATTTGCCTTCAAATTTCCTGAAGTCATTGTTTTTAACAGATGAATAATACTCCAGTGTGTAAATGTACCACTTTTTCTTCATCCATTCTTCAGCTGAAGGACATTTAGGCTGTTTCCAGGTTCTGGCTGTTACAATTAAAGCTGGTAAGCTTATTTTTGTTTGTTTTAGTGTTACTTTTGTTTTATTTTAATTAAAAGAACATACACTCAGGCTCTACAAAGGCAGACTGTCACTTTTAGGATCAGACATGACTGGGACATTGATACATGGTTTGCATTCTGACAATTTCAACACACACACACACACACTGCATTGAGTTCTTTTATTACTAGCAGTATGTCCCTTATGTAATTTGCTGCAACTGTTGCAGTATATATACATACATACATACACAC
The DNA here is from genome assembly GCA_001675575.1 of Neotoma lepida. Classification (NCBI taxonomy): domain Eukaryota; kingdom Metazoa; phylum Chordata; class Mammalia; order Rodentia; family Cricetidae; genus Neotoma; species Neotoma lepida. Next base: position 1,994 of record LZPO01055575.1, on the reverse strand, counting down.
ACACACACACACACACACACACACACATGTATTTGTAGTATTGTTTCATTGGACTCTGCTTAAAGAATATGAAGCAATTTCTTTTATCTCTTCTTACTAGTTTTGGATTGACATCACTTCTATCACATATTATAATTCCTATGCGTGTTTGCTTCTTAGTTCCATTTGCTTGGAGTAGCTTTTTCCAGCCTTTAGCCTAAGGTGGTTTGTGCTTTAATGGCGAGGTCTATTTTTCTAACCCTGCATCAAGACTGCANCAGGTGTCCCATCTCAGGCACTGGGCTCCAAAAAGCCAGCCCCTGCACCGGGGACGGATCCCGATCCCACTGCCTGAGGCTCCCCCAAACAGTTCAAGCCAAACAACTGTCTCAAGCTTCCAGAGGGCCCAGTCCAGCACCATGGGGGCTCCACAGTTATTGGTCCACAGTTCATGCATTTCCACCAGTTTGGCTGGCTTCATGATCTCAATGTCCCCTGTTCATAGAACCTCTCCTCTCTCCCATCAATTGAACTCCTGGAGCTCTGTCTGAAGCCCGGCCGTGAATCTCCGCATCTGCTTCCATCTGTCTCTGGATGAGGGCCTATGGGGGCTTCTCAGCCATGGGTCCATAGTTCATGCGTCTCCACTAGNTTGGCTGGCCATCTCTGCACACCCTCCCATCATGATCTCCTAGTCCCTTGCTCATAGTGTGTCCCCTGTCTCCCATCGATTGGGCTCCTGGAACTCTGCCACATGTGTCTCCATCAGTCACTGGATGAGGGCTCCATGGTGGCAGTTAGGGTATTCATCCATGTGATCACTGGATCAGGCTAGTTCAGGCACCCTATCAATTATTTCCAGGGGTCTAATGTTGGTTCATCCCTGTGGACTCTCCGGGACTTCCCTAGCACCCTGCTTCTCCCTATTCCCATGATTTCCCCATTTATCATGTTATCTCCTTCCTTGCTCTCTCTCTCTCTGTCCCTGTTCCCGCTGGAACCTCCCGCTCCTTTACACTCTCATCCTCCGTCCCTTACCCCCCATTTCCTCCCTCTCACTCCTAGTCAGCCCGTGTAGATCTCATCCATTTCTCTCTCACTGGGCGATCCATGANTCCCTCCTAGGTTCATCCCTGTAGCTGTAGGTTGCAGTCTGGCTATCGCTTGCTTCACATCTAGTATCCACCTATAGTGCTGTAGCAGCACAGTCATATTTGATTTTCTCCTAGGCGCGGGGCTATTTAGTATCAGCTCCTTGGCCCTCTGACCAGTATCAGGAATAGGTATAATTTCATGGAGNAATCCTGAAATACAATCAGATATTGGTTGATTATGAAAAAAATAATGGTATTCTGCCTCATGATACCAAAGTAAAAAGGTAAACAGCAACCCAGCTACAAACCCTTTTGACTTACAATAGTGTCCTGCCTACAAGGAACAAATATTTTCTGTGTTCTAAAAACTTCTCCTTATATACTCAGATAAAAGTTCTAACTCCCTCATTAATGAACCTCTTATTTTTTAATTACTGATGGAGACTATTGCTGAGATCCACATCAGGTAAACATGCAGAGAACAGGCGACCCTGGGATGNNCAACTACAGTTGATACATCTTCAATGCAAACCCTACACTGTGGGTTCAAGGAAAGCCCTGGAGAGGGGCCAAAAGGNCTGTAAGATCTAGAGGACTAGCATGCCACTANGAGATGGCATCTTCTAGACAGGACAGGGATGCAGCGCCCATGNAATCTTGACAATCTTGATGCNCAAATTAGAGAAAACTCTCAGGTTCCCACCCCTAAATGAAGAACTACTGGTAATCAATGACTACTGAGAGAGGGAGAATCAGTTTTCTTTAAAAGCAAGGTTCCTGATAGGCTATTCAATCCCAAGGAAACTGCTGTGATCACATACATAATTAAAACTGAGCTCAATAAGTCACACACACAGACTGACACACACATACACAGAGGCAACGACAGAGTGAGACGGAAAGATAAGAGAGACTGGTAAA
>LZPO01055574.1:48593-62604 GCA_001675575.1 Neotoma lepida | reverse complement strand
AAAGAAAAAAATGGTGACAGGACTTGCAGAGAAGTATACATCTAATACTCACCATGGGAGTTGTTGCTTTTTGTTGTTGTTGTTTGATGGTTGTTTTTGTTTTACAAGGTAAAGTCCTGTTATATAGCTCAGGTTGGCCTTGAACTCATGATCCTCCTGCCTTCGCCTTCTGAGTCCCAAAATTACAGATGATGTGCTGCCNTGCTTGGCATTGAGCTTGCTGCAGTGTATAGCCCTTTCATTTATCCACTTTAAAATTNTGACTTTTCACACTGTCCTGGCTAGTTTTTTATGCAAAAATAATATTCATTGTTTAATTTTTAATAATTAGTGTTAAGTTGAAGTCACCATTCTAGATTTTTCATTTTTTTTTACTTTTTAAAAAATTTTTATTATTAAGAAATTTTCTATTCATTTTTCATACCAACCACAGATCCCCTCCTCCTCCCTCTTCCTGCCCCTCCAGACAACTACATATTGGGAGATGGTTCCTCCAAACAATGCATCTGATAAAGGGTTAATGATGGAAATGTGTGAGGAATTCAAATCAGTAAGACAGCAGACAATCCAATGTAAAAATAGGCAAAATAAGAATAAACATTTTCAAAAGGATACAAAGCACAGGAGGGAAATGAAAAGTGTTCAAGGTCACCAATCATCAGAGAAATGCAAATAGCATCCCACGATGCAACATCTCACCACTGTCAGAATGCCTGCTGTCAAAAAANGACAGACCATTCTGAAAGAGGTAGGGAAGGTGAACCCTTGCATAGTTTTTGTGAGAATATAAATAGGTACAGCTGTTGTGGAAAGAAATAGGAAGGTGCCCCCCCATTAGAAATAGAACTAGCTTATTTTCAAATGATCTCACTTCCAGGTACATGTCCAAAGGTGACAGAATCAAAGAAAGATGTCTGCACACCCAGGCTCATGGAAGCTTGTTCACAACAATAAATACATAGAACCACNCCAAGTGTCTATCACAGGATGAATTGACAAAGGCAGGAGGCATACACAACGGAATACTATTCAGCCTTTAAGACAAGGAAGCCTTGCTATTTATATCACCATGGATGGGTCTGGAAAACATGTTAAGTGAAAAAGCAGGCGCAGACAGGCAAGCACGTGATTCCATTTGTGCATGGAGTGTAAAACAGGTCAACACACAGAGGCAGGGAGAATTATGACTCTCAGAGACTGATAGGGAGGGTGTGGGATACAGAAAAATATATTGTACAAAATGTATAAAGTTCTAGTTGGGCAGAAAGGAAAATTAGAACTCAAACAGCCCGGTGACTATAGCTAATGTCTATTCAAAATACCTTAGTATAATTAAGTAGCCTTAACTATAAAACATAATATGGAGCTGGGTGTGGTAGCNCACGCCCTTAATCCCGGCACTCGGGAGGCAGAGGCAGGTGGATCTCTGTGAGTTTGAGGCCAGCCTGGGCTATAGAACAAGTTCCAAGACATAGCTACACAAAGAAACCCTGTCTTGAAAANTTTTTTAAAAAGTAAATANTAATAATATGGGTGAGAGGATGGTATTTGACAATGTCTTAGTTCTGTTGCTGTAAACAGACATCATGATCAAAGCAAAAGAAAGCTGGGGGCTCGCTTACAGTTTCAAAGGATTGGTCCATAATTAGATAGTGAGTGTGGTGGCAGACAGGCNGGCATGGTGCTGGAGCAGTAGCTGAGAGCTCACATCCTGAAGCACAGACAGGAGGTGGAGAGCTAATTGGGATGGCTTGGGCTTTTGAAACTTCAAAGCCCACACCCCAGTGACATACCTCCTCCAACAAGGCTTTATCTTCTAATTCCTCCAAAACAGTTCCACCAGCTAGGGACAAAGCATTCAAATATATGGGGACCATTTGCATTTAAACCACCACAGCTGGTTGGTTTGTTTTCAATCTTTCTACAATGTGTGTGTATTTATTTGTGTGTGTGTGTCAATATTATATTGTATCTTGTAAACATAGATAATAAATTATTTTTGTCAATTAAATAGTTTTTTTTAAGTTCTAATAAATGGACTAGCTGGAAAGAAGTGAGACCTGGGAAAGTAAAGTGCCATCCAAGAGGCAGCAAGAGGACCCAAAGACCATGGAATGAGCCTTCAAGGAAGCCCAACAATTTAAGGTCAACATTACAGCATCCTTGCAGAGGTTAAGGGACTTGGNAAGAGTCCCTGGGATTTGGACATTTGGAAATGTTAGATAACATTGACAGGGCAGTCTGAAGTTCTGAAGTGAAAATCAGAAAATCAGCACATGATTGGCTGAGTGCTCTTAGTAGGTGTCATTTCTTTGACATGATGGGTTCCATAGTGGATGTGGGGGTGTGATAGCACGTTAGGAAATGAATGGAGATGCAGAGGCAGGGCTGTAACTCTATGGTAGAGCCTGTGTGCAGCATCACCAGGCCCTGGGGTTAATCCCCAGTGCCTAAACCCACAGAGCAAACAGGACTGGGTGTTCAGCAGTCAGAAGGAATGGCAGTGTCATGACCTCCTGTTTCAGGAGGAGAAACAGGGATCCAAGGACTGAGAATGGAACTTGGGAGAAATATTCAGAAAGTGGGAGCAGATGGTCTCTCNAAGTCAGCCACGGATGAGCTTGCAGCTGAGGGACAGCAAACTGTGGTATTGTCTGCCTATAGCCTTGCCTTCTTAAGAAGTATTAAAACCCAGCAACAATGTCTCCACTCAACGCAGGCAAAGATTTACAACTGAAAATTTAACATAGAATTCTTTTGAAGATAACAAGATATATTCTTTGTTTGTTACACAACAACCTTATTTAAAAATTTTTTGCACCAAAGGATTCTGTGTGTTTATAACTTTGCTCTAAGAATTCATAAAAGTTGGATATAAAACTGTAAAGCTAAACCCTAACNAACTAGGGAAATTTGAAGGCGTCTCTCAATGTGTACAAGTGAAAGGGGATAATAACCCCCACAAAGACCTCTATGTGACAATCAGTCTGATTTTTAATGTGACATTTGATTTGTTTATCTCTAAAACATCTTGGTGTGTTATTAAAAGAAAGGCAAAACCAATAAGAGCCCCTCCCACAGGGGCAGAAGTGGGAGAGATACTCTTCAGAAGAAGCAAAGCCAAAGAACCGAAGAAGAGGCAAAATGTTTGAGTTAAACCACTTTCCTAATCTTATTTGGGTTTAATTTTGATTTTCAGAGCAGATTAATATGGAAAAAATAAAACATGAAGCTGGAGAGAAGACACAAGCTTTCTTCATCAGCGTCATGGAACTGACTTGCCCCTTCTAATTGGAACAGAGCTCATCAAGGCCAAGAGAAATGACTGATTTCTCAGGCTATAATCATAGGTTAAAAAAAGTCTTTCACACCTTGCTTAGCCTTAATGTAGGGGGTAGGGCCTTGGTCCTGCCTCAACTGAATGTACCAGGCTTTGCTGTCCCCANCACCCCAGTGGGAGGACTTACACTTTTGGAGGAGGGAATGGGGGGTGGGTGAGGGGGGAAGGCCTAACGGGGGGAGGGAATGGGAGAAGGGATGAGAGAGGGATCTGTGGTTGGTATGTAAAATGAATAAAATTGCTTTTTAAATAAAAGTCTAATAATTGGTTTCTTTCCTATTCCCCTTCAGTTTTCTCTTCCCTTCCCATCCCTCTCTCCTTGCTTCCCTCCTCCTCCCCTTCTTTCTTCTTTTTTCCCTCCTCCTTCCTTCTCCTCTTCTCTTCCCCATCCCCTTCTTCCTCCTTTCCCTCTCTACCTCTTAGTTACCTTTTTGTTGCTATGATAAAATGCCACAAACAAAAAGAACTTATATAAGTTCATTGTGGTTTACACTTCCAGAGGAAGAGTCCATGACAGCAGAGAAGGCCCGGCAGCAGGCAGCTGGGAGATCACATCTCAACCCTACACAGGATGCAGAGAGTGAACTGGAACTGGGGCAAGCCTATCCACTCTTAAGGACCACCCTCAGTGACCCTGTGTCTGTTCCTTTTGGTTTCCATGCCNTACCTGAAGAATCTTCCCCTTTATAAAAGGAGGGAGCTCATATCTGGTCTTCTGCGATTTCTTTCTCCCTGCATATAAGTTCCTTCTGGTGTTTCTGTAGTCCTCATCTGGGTGCATTAATTTGCCCATGGCTCAATCTTCACAAGCTCTGAAAACAATCACCCCAAACTAGCCCCTGGGCCAGCACACCAACCCTCTCAGTCTCTTGTTTTGAGGGTCTCTCTAACCATCTGGAAGAATGTATTCCTACTGAACTGTAAATTAAGTAGAGACCAGGCTAGACCAGCATCTTTGCCGGTATATAGGCCACAGGGACTCTGGATGCCACCAGCTGGTGCTTCTTGCATGTAGCTGGCCATCTCTGGCCCTTGGAAGATATTGCCCTGGCTCAGTGCTGAACTCCCAGATGATGGCTTCAGATGACGGCTTCTGCTACAATGATTCCACTCAGAAAGACCTCTGTGCTTTTGTAAACCCCACTTTTGGGTTCAGGGTGTGTGTGTGCGCACATGTGTGCATGAGCCTACTTTGCATACTATATGAAGTCTAGGGGACTAGGACCTCCCTAGTGCTCACACTTCCATGCCTCTAGCCATGGTGCATCATTAAATCCTGAACCACCTTCTTTGCATCCTGGGNGGCTAACACAGCCAATGTTTAACATTCTAAATGCAGATAGGTGTACCTCTAGCAAACTGTGAGGCAAAGATGGTTTAAAAACTACTCCTCTGGACCTTTTTCTAATTGTAACTTACAATCATTTTTTCAATATACTNGGATCATTTTTCTCTGATATACAGCACATCTTACCAGTCATTCTTTTGCCTGGGCTCAATGACTCCTTGTCTCTTTGGTTTGGTATTTCTCACAGCTATTTGAATAACAGGTATAATATCATTGTGTTTGCTCTTTTTCAAATACCTATAAATTATTCAATGAGATTAATTCCAGGGCTGACCCTGCAGGGTACTTCCTAGAGTGGGTCCCCATGCTGATACACACTATTGCTTGTCCTCTGTCTCCTAGTCTGGTTCCTAACCACATTCAGCCTCAGGTTCTCTCCCCCAGTACAATTATGGCTCATACAGAGACACAGCCATGCCCACCTGAAACTTTTTTTCTAAATAATTATGGTTTATTTCCTAAATATTCCTTTTCCCTTGTGTATAGTGTTTTGATTTTTGTGTATAGAAAAATTTACATTTTGATGTACAAATGATTGCACAAAATAGTGAACTCAATAGTGACGTTTTCATACATGCATTTAAAACACTTTTATCATAGGTATCNCTGCATACACCCACACTGGTCCCCTTCTGATTTATTAATAATTTCTTTTTTGCTTATCTGTCTCTTTTTAGATTCTACATATGAGAACAATATGTAATATCTGTCTTCCTAAATCCAGCTTATTTCAGCTTAATATGGAGATTGCAGTTCCATCCATTTTCCTGCAAATCATATGACTTTCTTCTTAGTGTCTAAATAATACTGTTGTAAATATATGCCAAGCTTTCTTTATCCATTTATCTGCTCAGGGGCCCCAAGGCTGATTGCACTTTGCTACTGTGAGCAGTGTCACAATAGGGGTGGACACACAGGTGGTTGTGATATTCTAATTTTTTCAATGGCTTTGATGCAGAACAGTGTGATCTCTGATACAAGATTACTCAGAATGCATGTAATGTCCTGATGTGCTTATGTGGAACTGTAGCAGCAACGGAGACCATAAACTATTAGTATACTTCGTGAATTACCAGAATGCCTGTGACTAGGAACATTTTTTTTCCGTTAAGCTTTATAGCTTAGCACATAGGTCTATGGACTTAGTGGTGTTTTGTCAGGGTCCGTTTGTAGTGCAAACCTTATTCTTCACCCCTCATCCTGGGGGCTGGGTGGGGGCTAAAGTGTTCACAGGTACAAACTCAACATCTGTTTCAGNACACCTGTTTACTCTGACAGAAGCAGAAGCCAAGAGAATTATCCTAGTGATCATTAAAGGAGTAAGGGTGGAACTTGTTTTACAAATCGTTTCCCCAAAGTATAAGGGGAAAGCATCACATAGCATGGCTTTCCAATTTGGCAGTGGCCAGCAGAATCTGTGGGGAGTGTTTTACCTTAACCCAACAAATTGGCTTTCTGTTGGCTCTGCCATGCTTTTTGAAGATTTCATATACCACAAAATACATACTACGGGGTAGTTTAGTTTACCCAGAACCCCAGCTACACAACATATTTGGAGGTGACTTTGTGGCACATTCTCAAGCATGGAGCAACACTTTCTAAATTTACAGCCTGTGTTCTTGCTGCCAGCTATCACTGCCAAAGGCTTCTGACATTGTGGCCAATTTGTGGTGTCCCTAAAAATCACCAGCAATTTAAAAACATTAGCACCTGGCAACCTTCAGACGTCACAATGATCGGCCATATTTATCACCTTACTTTTCCAGAGGATAGACAGAAGTTTAACTTCTCCAGCAGCACGTAAAATACAGAGTTGAGAATAAAGTACGCTATAGAAACTCAACCTCTCCATCTATTGTTGAAAAGTTCAAATAAACAGTTTCAAGTCTGTGGCTTATGTGGCTCCACAGAAGAAAACTATTGTAAATGTCTATCCTTATTCAGTTACTATTTATTGTGCCTCCACATATGCCGAGTATTTAGATGTTAGGATATTACATTGTGTGGTAGGGACTCAAACGGGGAAAGAGTTCAGTGCCCCCATCAACAAATATCTGCAGTCTTCTGTGCACGGCAAGTGCTGAATTGTTCCTGGGATTGCAGGAGGGACAGGACTGACAGGATGGCCTGGTTTATGAAGCTTACCAATGACATCACTACAACAGAGAAGGTAAGTCCTAGGAAATCACAGAGGGGCAGTGGAAGGTGATAAATACAGGCACGACTGAGCCTCAAGAATAGATCAGAAACCTGAAATATGGACACTGGAGGCATCATGTGTGNTGTGGAAACAGGAGAACACTCCAGGTCCAGGAAGAGCAGTGGGAAAGCCCAGGTGGGGGCTATGAGAACAACTAGCAGTGAGTACAAATACACAGACGCCAGCCAAGATTTCGACACAACACCCTGTTCTGCTTCCCATCATTGATATACTTGAGCACACCCACCCAAAAGCAAGTAGCAAATGAATGCCAGGACATAATCCATGTGTATGAATTTGAATTCAGAATAAACCATTAGTATTTTCACATAAAGACCCCCAAATGCTTCAGTGCAACAATCTGAAAATTTGCTTTCCTTCCTACAGGTTAATGTCCTCAATACATCCAAATCTGTTCTTACATTNAAACCTTTTTGATTGTTGACATGATGTCATGGGTGGAAAATTCCACAATCTGGTCTCATGTGACAGCCCAGAAATGGCAGGTGCATTAAAAAAATTAAAGAAAATCATCTTCAGGTTCTGTGTGTAATGCAACCCAAGTGACTCATGTTTAGACTTGGGTCTCACTTCTGGGNTATATCATTTATATATGACAATATCCTAAAATATCAAGAAATCCCAAACACTTTGGTGTAAGCATTTCAGCTATGGGATACTCCAGCTGAACAGTACTCTGCGGGTAAGTGGTCCAGGGCTTACAGTACCATGTGGCTATGTGTTGGCTACTACAGTGACTGTTACTGCACAGTCTTCAGAACGAGGAGTGAGGCTTATGAATGTAATGTGTTCCATCTATGGGAAGGAACAAGTAGTGGACTCTATTTCTCACCTCCTATTCATAAGAANCTAGCCATCTGGTCACATCAAGGGTCAAGAGAGGATGAGAGACATGGTCTTCGGTTGGCTACCAACGCTGCCATGAAAATGTAGAGAAGAGGATGCATGTGTGGCCATCTAGCAGTCTGAACCACAAGAGAAGATGCAGGAGAAAGNGTAAGATGANGACAGAGGGGTGGGCAGGGTCAGATTATAGAAGGCCATGTTCAAAGCAAAGAGAAAGAAGGGGGCCTGCAGCTTAGGGAGGACACTTGCCTCACACACTGGCAGAAGCTGTCTGGAGTGCTCACTCCTGTAGTCACAATACTCGGGAGGCTGAGGCAAGTGGATGACCACAAGTCTGACCAAGGATGACCAGAGCTATATAACTAGCTGGGTTCTGTAGTTGGTTCCCAGTTTCACGACTGATCNACAGACTTCTGAGTATCTGCCCAGAAAGACGGTTTTTACAAGGAAGGCGCAGCCATCATTTTCCCAGAGAGTCTGGACTTTATTACCACCATGGTTTGAATGTGAAATGCCTCCCCCTCCACACGCTTAGTTTGGCTCCAGCTTATGGTACTATTCTGGAAAGTTATGGAAGCCTTAGGAGGAGGGGCATGGAAGTGGACCACAGAGGGAGCNCCCTCNGGGGGTTCCTTCCCTATATCCCTCTCTCTGCTTCTTGTCCACCATCAGGTAAACAGCCTCCTCACCCACATACTCCTACAGTCACAGAGTTCTGCCCAGGTTCACAGGNTCAAGCCACCATGTACCGAGCCCTCTGAAATCATAAGCTATTTATACTTCCTCCNTTGTTTCAAGTATTTTGTCACAACAATGAGAAAAACAACCAATAAAATTATTTTATGTCATTTACTAACTACTCAAACTCACATGAAGATGTGCATCTGAATTGTATGGTTTATGAAGAAATGGTGGAAGAACTTAGACTTCCAGAGAGGAAGATTTTTCCACAGCTGGGGACGGGAACCTGAGTTACCCTGTGTTGTGTAGCTCTATACGGTCAGCAACCCGANGGTTTGCTCCAAGGATGCTCAGGGTCACCAAGGTCGCTAAAGGGGTTNGGGGTCCTGCACGATACACCTATATGGATTTTGCAAATTGGCCAAGTNACAGAGGACAAAACCATTCTGGAAGGAGGCAGAGTCCTATCAGCAGGCTCCTGGAAGGGCATCAGAGCTGGCCATGAAGATGGGGCCTTTCCATATGGGTTATTGATGCCAGCACTGTGAATTCTGACGATACTTGAAAATGTGAAGGCAATAGACTCAATACCTGCTGCTGAATAAATAGCACTTGAACCTAAAGAGGTTGCACATGGGAAGGGAACTTAATGAGCCCACATATCTTAGACAAATATCACTACCTCCNNTGGCAAGACAATAGTTTTCATGAGCTTTTCCACTTTTACTTTTGTGGCTGCAAAACGAAGCGTGGAATGCCAGCTGCATTCTGGCAGGGGGCCATTTAAGGAAAAATTCCTTGGAAGTCTATTTTCACAGAAATTTGGTCAGGTTTCCTACAGTCAGGAAAGCTTGGCCTGGTAAAAACACGGCCACTCAAAGTGGCTAGATCGCATATTTTAGTTTATTTCTTACAAATCATATAAGTAACAAACACAGACTAAGCCACCACACTAAGTGCTGGTTTTCATTGTAGGGAAAGGAACATCGGGGTCCCTTACTGGTTATTTTTCTCCCTGGGGATTCAAAATTTAAAGCTGGTCTACAGAGACNAACAAAAACTTTGGAAATATTTTGCTTGCTTTTATTCATAGGTAAACATAATTGTAGTACAAACTGTAACTCAGTGGGATTAACAAGTCNTCCGGCCAAGGCTTTGTGCTTTGCCACTCTTTAAAACATTATATTTGCTGTGTGTGTGTGTATCNATACACACATGTGCTATATGCACACATGTATGTGAGGCTCAGAGGACAATTTGAGGTAGTTAATTCTCTCCTCTGTGTGGATCCTGGGGCTTGAACTCTGGTTATCAGACTTAGCAGCAAGCACTTCTACCTGCTGAGCCATCTCACTGGCCCATGTTCCATCACTCTTAGGCCTGGCATACACTTGTTTCCACTTATGTTTGTGGAAGTCAGAATTAATTTGATTCTTCAAATGAAATCTGTATTTTTATATTTGTGCCCAAAGACTTTTCAAAAATAAACATCTTATCCCACAGCAACAGGCTGAGAATACAGACAACAAAGCCCCTGAATATCCCACTAAGAGTTTTTTTTTATTTTTCTAAATAATAAAACCTGACTGATCCTGAAGAAGGTGGAAAGAAGGAGTCTTAGATGGGACTGCTAATGCATGCATATTTCTGGCACACTAAAGACCCCAAGGTGCTAATTCAAGCCCTGTTTACTTTTTGTATATAACAGGATTGCTGTGTTTGAGGGACAACAGAAGCTATTTTCTCAGTTCTAAAAGCTGCTTATTCATGAAGCCTGGAACGCCATCACTATTGGTAGTAAATCTTACGTTCAGCATCTGTGACTAGCTTTTTATTTGAGAAAACTGTTTTGGGTCAGTGGAGGGCCAGAATAATGAGCCGGCCTGCTGCCTGAACACACCNAATCCAGAAGCTACCAATTACTAAAGTGAAAGTTTTTGTTCTTACAATGTTTCCTAAAGTGAAAAACAACAGTTGTGGGGGCATTTCGGAGCTTTCTAACCAAGAGGATACACTCCTCACCAGCTCGAAGACAGATGCACAATGTAACCAGGTCATGCGGAGCTGTCAGTATTGCTTTGTGGTTTAGCAAAAGGGCCAGGCTGGGAGGAAAGGATATGGCCAACATTCCTGAAAGCTAGATGAGAACAGAAGCAAAATATAGATAGGAGATGGAACTGCCTTGTCTGTCACTTCTGCCAGATTCCTCAACTTGCTGGCTTCCTGATTGGCCAATGTGATGGGCAGGGTGCTCTCCCCCAAGGATGTCTGTAAGTTTGCTTTCCTACCTACACCTTCTGCACGGGTTCTGACCATCCCGAATGGTCTCTCATTGTGGGAAGTGATGCTTTCTTTAGAGTTGGCTGAGATTTTATTCCTTGAATCGGGTCACTTATTAACTAAAACAACAACAAAGAACTGTCTGTCGGTGGGTCACATCCACCACTGACCAGGGCTGATGGACACGTAGCTCAGCAGGATGCTGACACACGCCAGCATCATCTTACAAAAGCCTGAGCTGGATACCCAAACCTACTTAAATTTGAGGCATCATGGACTGCAGTTCAGATGAGATCAGCTTCCCAGCACCATCATTTTCTTCCACTTGTGATTAAAAACTCCACTGCAGCCCAGCATTCCTAACTGTGGTAACATGATGATGCTAAGAACGAAAACAGCGCTCCAACACCAAATCATATTTTCATGGAATCCAAAATTCTCAGGCTCGAATTTTTTCCTTAGCTGGCAGTGATTCTAGAACAACCTTATTATGTGTAAGTAACAGCCTCTGAAAATGCAGTCTCAGGAACAGAGATGGAGCAACAGGCTCTGGCTTCACTGAGCTCAGGAAAGAGAGTCCTACCTAAGAAGTGCTTTATGCAACTCAAATGAAGTGACTTGTTTTTGTAAATCTTTCATTAGTTTCTTCTAAAATGAACAGTAATAAGTGATGAGGGCTATGCATTCCTGCTGTGGAGTTTTTCCTGCAACCTGGTGGATTGAATTCATTCAGTGTTGCAGAGCTGGGGATGGAACCCAGGGCCATGCTGGGCAAGTGCTCTACCACTGCACTACATTCCAGCCCCAGGCTCTGACTGATGCTAATGTCTTTAGCACTTTTAATCACTGCTGGCTGACACTACTGGCTTTCTTAGCTTGGTGTGATTGATAGATACATCTGCAGGTTTCAGCTGAGTTTGCAGCCAACAGTGACGGATATGAAAGAGCATCTAACCTGTGAGGTTTGAAATCCCCACACCCAACATGTGAGTATTTCACAGGTTTATGCACAAAATAAAGACTGGGTTGCACAGATTTAAAGCAGTGAAGGAGTATCTTTTCTTAACAATTTAGGTTGAGGATATAATAGCATGTCTCATAGAATCACAAAGAGCAAGAAGAGGAGGAAGAGAGAAAGAAAGGAGGAGGAAAAAGAGAAGGNAGAAAGGAGGAAGAGAAGAAAGATATTTGTTAATATCAAAATCTAGGCTTTGTAATCTATATTTTGTATTCTATATTTTGTATCTATAATTTGTATCCTCGATACGAATTATAATTAACCTTTCATATTTTATAATTTATACCAAGTTAACTTATGAATCTTGCCATGTGAAAGAGGTTTTTTTTAAATAAAAATAAAATAATAAAACTAGCCAAAGCTGTCAGCAAGAATTTGTCATCTTAACAAAAGAGGTAGAACATTCTGGAAGTAAAATGTTAGGTAAAGTACTGTCTGTGCAACAACTTCATGAAAACTCTAAAACACTCTAGCTAATTCATGATAGACGATAGAGAATGTCAGTTGACTTGAGAATCTCTCTGCCAGTTGGTCTAAGGATTCAGATGCCATGGGTCACACACGCCACCTCAGGGGGAACGGTGATGATGCTCTGTGTCATTCCCACTGTCAAGTGTCAGAGGGTATTTTGTAAAGTATCACACTTTTCTTTTCCACAGCTGATTGGACAAGGAGTGGATACTTTACCTAAACTGGACCAATCAGAGTCTCTCTTTTGAGAATTTTGGATTATTGTTAAAAACAATGTATANCCACTTCAGGTGACTGTAAATTCAGGAGAAGCACTGGACAAAGAGAGAAAGGAAGTGGGCCAGGTGTGAAAGGGGAGGGGAGATAGGTGTGAAAGGACGCTGGAAACCTTCCAAGTCCCTGTCCCAGCACTTCTTAGGGCTCTGTAGCTTCCTGGCACNCGAGAATTCTTGGTTCTTAAGCTTCTCTGAGTCATTTGTATTGCTTGCAGTATGGGTCTTGCTTTGTATAAACAGGCCTTTGAACTATAGCTCTAATTTTTTTTTCTTTTTGGTTTGTTTCTGTTTTTACACTTTTTTGTTTTGTTGTGTTTTGGTGAGGGCTGTGGAGTTGTGCCTGCATGCCACAGTCTGAATGTGGCAACCAGGGCTTGAACTCGTGTCATTGGGCTTGGTAGCAAGAGCCTTTACCAGTTAAGCCACCTCAAAGGCACTTATTTTTGTTTCTGAGACCAGGTCATNCATAGCCTTGGCTGGCTTTGCTATCGTTTCACAAGACAAGGCTGGCCCTGAGCTTGGAGCATGCTCCCTGCTCAGTCTCTTGTGTGCTGGCATTGTAGATAGGCATCACCATGCTCAGCTACAGGTCTCAGTCTCTAAAGTGGAGACAGTGCCTGTGTCATGAGGTTAGCAGAGATCAGTGAGGTAAGGAATGAAGCACTTAGACCAATGGCAAACCTCAGTGATTGATTGCTATTCTTTCAAAAATAGATTATTCTGAAACATACATTTTAGCATATAGATATCAGCCTTTAAGTATTTGGTGGTCAATTGAAAGCATCAAATTCCTTTATTATGAAGCCTAACATTCTACTGTTTTCTAATTATTCATCAAATGAATAATTTGTGACTTCAAGTTCTTTCTTAAAATATAAATAGAGTTGCTAGCAACTGTGAGCTCTGTGGTTATTTCCCTCTGTGCAGTGGAAACTNCTTTTAAGAAAGACCTTACTGTCGAGTGCAGAATTCGTTCCTGTTCTACCCCAGGTTCTAGCCAAAGGGAGGATGAAGACTGTTTGCCTAAGTTTGTCTCTTAGTGACATTAGGACCCCCAAAGTTTTCTCCGAGCTGTGACTTTTCCTTTGGGAAGGAAAAGAGGCACTGCCAGTGTTTACGTTTTCGCCTGTCTACACTGTTAGTGGGTGTTGTTATAGCGGACACACGGGGCTGTCTTTCTCCCCATTCAGTGACTCACACCCTGTGAACACTGAGACCCCTGTCGCTCCATACATATCACCAGGTCTCTGATAGGAACCTCGGTGCCTCTGGGCCCCTTGTTATTTCCTCAGCACTGAAGCACTCACGCCTAGAGGGGAGAGGGGATCCCATACCAGTTAAGGAAGCCTGAGAAATTACAGGGTTCCCAGACCCTGCCCCAGGATTAGGAAAGCAATTGCTAAAAGGAGCCCATCGCCCTAGACGGGTGGGGCTCTTAGATGATGCAGCTGCCTCAGGAGTCACCACAAAACACCAACTTAGACTTGGTAGAATCCTTTCTTGGTCTCATCAGTGCACTATTGGGGGTGAA